>VXBT01003514.1:1620680-1789761 GCA_013400235.1 Oriolus oriolus | reverse complement strand
AAAAAAAAAAAAAAAAAATCCGAGGACAGAGCACTGACAAAACCCAGATGATGTTACTCTAGCCTGACAGTCTGACTCAATGAATCGGACCTCAAGAATAAAGATTATCTTCACCGTCATGGTAAAAAGGCAGCTGTAGGGAAAATACTAAAATCTAAAAGAACTTGCAAAAGGAAAAGAGCTGTTCCAGTTTTTCCCTTGTGGAGAGGCTGCCTGTAAGCCAAAGAGCTCACAAGTGAGGATGATCTGGGGAAGAGACAGCTTAAGCAGTGGGTGTCCTGGGAACCACCTCCAGTCACACTCCGTGGTCACTGCAACAGCCTGTGATCAAAGAGCATGTGGCAAACCAACCCAAAGGCCACTGAGGACAAAGGAACTGGGATCTCTACAAGATGTACTGCAGAGTGGTTGGATTTGGTGCGTGTAAATGATGGTGGCAAGTGAAGTTGCTGGCAAAAAATCCCAGAATCAACTTTTTTTAGCAATAACAAGCCTGAATTTGGAACAGCTGACTACAGATCACCCTGGGAGAAAGAACAAATGGATGTAAATCTTGTTTAAGGGCATTTTTCTAAATGATGGATTAATTAAAAGGCATACTAGGATTTCCAATGCCCAGAAAGCATTTTAGTACAGATGCAATGCATTCCTAACTGAGGAAGAAGATGCTCCCCTGCCTTAAATGCAACTCTCAGCTTGGTCTTAGCTGTGAAGGTAGGAAAATGAGATCTCTGCAAAATGTGTGTGAGTGCATGCATACTGGTGTGCTCAAACACTACAGACATAAATTAAGAGTCTGGCAGCTGATGGGTATTACACATGCTGCAAAAAACATGATATAGCACCAAAGCAGACATGCTTCACATAATACAAAGGCTCTGTATATCTCAAATAGATTCAAATCATGTGAAAGATTTCCTGTGGCTTCTGCAGAAGATTAAAACATCGGTACATTCATAAAAAAATGTGAAGATTTAGCAAAGCAGTGCACCCTGCACAATGACTCTTTGTTTCACCAAGCACGGAGCCCGGCAAAACAGACGCCCTGAAAGAGTATATCCGACCAATTTGGGCCTGGTAGGTGGGCTTCATCCCATAAAAAAGGGAGCTACAGATCTTAAGAAACATACAATGAAGAAAAAACCTGCTAGCCCTGAGCTAATCTATGAGCTAATCCCTCAGTGAGAAAGCAACATTAGACCAAACTTCTAAATCCTGACTGAAAAGAAAAGCTTGATACAGATTAACTACAGAATTTGCCTGCAAAAGCTTAGCATGAGGAACGATTTATAAAACAAGAAGGTAGACCACTAATACATCCTTCTCTGTTTCAACAGCATTTAACACATGGGTGCAGACCTTATTTTCAAAGCATGGAATAATACTTGATGTTTTAATAATACTTTTCTACCCATTTGCATTGATCTAATGCTCTGCCATCTCATAGTTCTGCAAAGAGAAGAGAGAGGTGCTGAGTATATTTTAAATTGCTTTCGCTCATGTATTCACTCAACCCATTTCCAACACACCTGGGGAAATGCAGCCATGGGCACCAAAGTCTAATTCTTTCATCCTTGGATTACTAGGGATAAATTCAGGAAAATCATTGCTACTGAAGCCAGACTAAGCACACCACTCAGGATAAGCAAAGGAATTGAACTAGCCCCCAGCATAATACTTTCCCCTCTCCACAGTGACATCATCCATGTCTTAATATAATGCTAGTTAATCATCAGGTAACTTTCTTGCACTACTCCACGATGCTGAGTCCAGTGAGATTTTAATTAGGTCCAGAGGGTCAAGGAAGTGCTGATACACCTCTAGGCACCCAGGAGAAGCTCAGAACCTTGCAGGGTGCCTGACTGCAGGCTGGATTTCCTTCCTGGCACAACTGCATCTTGTTTGTTATGCCTTTAAAAGATTTGGAAAATGACTGAGAAGACAGCACACAAAATCTATATGCTGAGTATCTCCTTCCATGCTTCCATGCTATGAGATGCTTAGAGCCAAGACATGCTGCTAGAATGCTGCGGATCAACAAGGAAAATCCTAAAAGAGGCATTTGATGCCCAGCATGAAAAAGCCACCAGATCTGTGCTTTGCAGATATTGATTTCTTCATTTCATGACCCAACGGTTCAGGTCAGTGATTCATGAAATCTGTAAAATAAGCTCCCTCCCCTCTGCAAATGGCAGATATATGCAAATCATTCCTTGACTAAGGCAAAGCTCTAGGCAATAAGAAATGTGATTTTTCTAATGAGACACAACCACCATGGTAGACAGCAGTGTGTGAACCAAAGCCCCAGCCCTGGATGACTCTGATCTTGCCATGCTCTTCAAAATATGAACCTGAATGAGGACTTGCAAAATCATCTGCATCTTCATACTGGGCCAGGTTTTCATCTAAATAGGTAATCAGTTTTTATCCTGCATCATAATACCAATTGTTCCCTGCCCATTTCTAGCAGATTCACTGTCCAGTGAAACATGATTTCGTAAAAAATATACTTGGGGCAGTATTCCACTGCAGATGGTGAATATCGCATCATATGTCAATGAACTGGGAAAATCAAATATTTTCCATGAGCTGAGGAGGAAATAAATAATATATGAGCTGTGCCTTCTTATTTTAATACCAAATAAATTAACCCAAGCTTACATTACATCTACAGAAGGTCTGTAAGATATCTGGCTCATTCCTATAATCGTCAAGCATTCATAACAAAACCCACAATTTTGCATATTGAGTTATGAAGTTCTTTTATTTAGGCAGCTCACTAAAGACAGAAAAGAGGACTACTTTTCTTCATTACTATTGGTATCCCGAATCAATAAAATAGATCAACCAAACAAGTGTGAGATTTTTAATGCTGGACTGAAATCCTGCCATGTAAGAACTTCCAAACAGTATCAGATTAGCTGATTGGCTTAAACACTCTCCAAGAGAGGCCAGAATCAGACACTATGATATAATGACACACTGATGGAACTGTCAGTAGCATATCTGTGCTTGACATCATCCTGTTGTTAGCATGTGCAAAACATTTTTAAGAGAATCGAACTAATCTTGAGAGAGTTAAAAGAATGAGATTAATATTATCTAAAAAAAATAAAGATTGAAATCAGCCATTAGCATAAGGCAAAAAAGTAAACAAACAGCCTCAGGGTTGACTTAAAAGTCTACAAATTTTATGGAAATGTCACAGACATTCTTTGCACATCCAGTCTCTGAAGGCTATTGTTATTTCACTGAATAACTGAAATGAGCTGAGGGTCACTGCTACTATTTGATATACACAGACCCATTTTTTCCCTTCTCTTTTGGTATATATATATTGTGTCATCAGCATTGTGGGCACATTTTCCAATGGCTACCTGAATTTAACATGGAATACTAAGGACTTCAAACACACAATTCTTTTTTTTTTCCCAATTCAACCTTAATTTCCTCCATTATTATAAATCTATAAAGATTTTTTTTTCTTATTTAATAAGAAAACAGATTTAAGATTCCACATGCATGAAGAAAAGTGTAATTAAATTCAGTTTTCCCAATGCTTAGGCTCTGTCACTTGTGTTACTTCTCAAGACGTTATCTAAAATAATGGGACATTTGGGAGCTATTTAAATTTGCAATAATAGAAGAGAGTAATCCGTATAAACACGATGCCTTAATTATTTTGCTGTTTAAAACTTCTGTTCATATCTCTCGCACAGAGACCACTTCCTTTACAACGGAATTAGTAATATTTTCAGTCATGCAACTTGATAATTCTTCATCTTATCAGATCACATAAGTTAGAGACAACAGTCTAGCTGAGGAGACCACTTATCACTGCAGACAGATGAACCACACCAGCACTTTTCCCGTATTTTGCTGTGTAAGACTTTCTGCCCGAATACACATGAGAAGCAGTGTGCAATGTCATATGTAAATCTGCCTCTGAAATATAGTTTTAACCTCCAGTCACCTCCTGCCTTTGGAAAGTTGTTGGCTGTTTCTGAAAATAGCAGCAGAAGAACACAGGGTGCAGGATGGAAACCTGCATCATGGGGTGAGAGAGCTCAGTTTGTGCCTCCCAAGCCCAGACCTCGTGTCTCTGCTAGATCCACCACCACACTGGTCAGGCGGATTTCCCCTCTGCTGATTGCCCCATGGAGAGGTAATATGAGATGAATATGTTTTTGATTTTCTTTAAAACTGTTTGTTTTCTTCCCTTTCTTTCCTCCCCACCCTCCTTCTCTTCTTTTTCCCTTTCTTGCCTTTTTTCCTTTTCTTTTTT
Source organism: Oriolus oriolus (assembly GCA_013400235.1). NCBI lineage: Eukaryota > Metazoa > Chordata > Aves > Passeriformes > Corvidae > Oriolus > Oriolus oriolus. The sequence continues at coordinate 1,785,476 of VXBT01003514.1, read as the reverse complement.
CCTCTTAATTTTGAAGTTGACATTAAAGTTCAGTGTGTCACCATCTGAAGATGACATTGATACATCTTTCATTGTCTTTTTAGAAAGCTGCCTCTATAAACCAACTGTTCAACTAGAAATACTTTCATGTGTCTTAGAAATAATTAAAATAGTTCTGTTATTTCCAGCAAGCACAACCAGTAATACTTTTCAAACTCAAGCTGGAAAGAAGAGGCTGTTTACCTATTTTTTAAACTTCCCTTGCATTTTCTGATAGTCTTCAGTGTTAAAAAAGGGAAAGGCATGTGCCTTTGGAGCCATTTAGACCTCAGACAAAATGTTCAATCAGACACACTGCCTCATTTTTACACCATCACCAGCATGTCACTGAGAAAAAATGCAGCTTTCTCTGCCAAATGTGGGCAATGCTAAAGAACCATGAAACAAATGCTTACACAGACTTGTAATCCAGGATTTAAGCAATCAGTGTGCCGTAGAGCACTATTCAGCTACATAAACCCAATGAACTTCGGCTTTTGTACTTCTCCTGTAAAAATATACATGAGCATATTGCCACACAGCTGCCTATATTCTTCAGAAAACGTTGCAGTTTCTCACAAAGGACCACTTGACTTCAGGCATCACCACCGGCAAAGGCTACAGCCCAACTGAGCAGGCTCAACAGCAAAACAAAGTTAAATTTGTTAAGTTCTTGTGTGGGAGAGGCTGGAGGAAAAGAGGAGGATGGTGGAGAACACAGGCTGGTCCAATGCTGAACCACCAGTGTCGTGTTTGCGGGAGGAACTGAGAGGCAGTGCTATTTTTAAATGCCACTTTGTGAGTTTTTAAACTCCTCCTCCCCTGCAAACTGTGGCCATAAACTTTCTGGCAGCAACTTCCCCTGTGATATTCTGGACCAAATTCCAAGTGGAATAAAATTATAATCCCTCTATCAACATTCCCCTCACATTTACAACTGCTCATTAAATTAGTGGAAATTTGAATTCTTTTTAGAAGGCTCAAATTACAGCAGATTATCATGTTTCCCTCTAATTACTGCATATAAATACATACCATGTAACAGTTTATTGTACCTTTACTGTATTTACAGTAAATAGAAACCAATATGCTTCATTCAGCCCATGTATTTTGACACTCACATCAGATTTAGCAATTTGTCTTCATTACAACCCCTTGCACTGTTACTGCCATCCTTCTCAGCACTGCGCTTGAGCTGCGCAGCAGGAAGATTGATGAAGCTTGTGTATACTGATTTGTGACAAAAGCAGGGCACTTGAGAGGCACTGTTACCATTCTGATAGCACTAAGATGGCTAAAAATTAGCTGCACTAAGCCAATACTCTGCTCCCACTTCTCCTCCTCTTCAATTAGGGTACATGACTTGGAGCTCGAAAAGCTAAGGCTGCTGTAACACTGTTTTTAAACCTACTGCCTTCAGTTTCTTTGTCACTTCTGAAGAGATTTAAAGTTCTGACCATGCTTATTAACAGCTACTTTTATTCTTTAGAGACACTTTGAATAGACAAGTTTTTCACCATGACAAATGTTAAAAGATATTTTCTGAATGAATCTACAGTGGTAAATTTAAATAGCTATTTTAGTGTTTTGGAGGAACAGATACTATGGATACAATTCTCAAAACTGGCTAAATGTCTGAAGAGCCCACACCACATGTGCTCATCAGGGAGAGACTAAACAGCCTCAGCACTTTAAAAGCACCAACTTATATACCATTATCAAGAGGATGGAGAGGTCATCTCTCGCTACAGACAATTCATCCCTTCAATCATGAAGTTTCAAAGAGTGTTGCTAGAATTGCACACTGAAGCCTGTAACTCTTCTGGCTCATTCTTTTGCTAAACACAGGTCTTGACACAGCAATTCCCAACAAGCTGAACTGCTTAGTGGTGGGTGCATTTTGCAGAGGCTTTTTGTGCTGGAAGCATAAGCAATAAAGCCTCTGCAACAGAGTGTGCAGAAACTGCTCAGGGTAAGGAAAACGTGCTCAGATCCACTTTCTGAGCTAAATGTGCAAATCAGTGAACTGTAGCCCGGATCCAACAATCCTCCCCGCATCAAGTTGCACATGTACACTGGAAAGCAGACCAGGAACTATTCGTGTTCTGGACATCTCAGAATCAGCTGACACCACACAAGGGTGCAGATCCTGCATGAAATGGTTTAATTTTTATGCTTATTATTGGACCTCCACCACTCCAGCAGCTGCTTGCCTGAAATCATGTAGCAAAATCACTGGAGTTTGTAAAACTGTCAACCAGCATTAGGAGGCATCTACAAAAACTGTGGGCAGAAAAAACCAGCCAGACTGTTTTTGTGGGTTTTTTCCATAGCTCAAACTCCACTAACATTCTCCACTTCTAACTTCTTCTTTTTAGTAAATTAGCATAATAGGAGAAGAGAATGTGAAGTGTTAACATAGAAATTATTAGAAGACAACGCATGTCCAGAAGAACGAGGAAGTACAAGAAGGGAAAAAGAGGATGATGTATTCAATTATTGAAAGAAAAGAAAGCCAAATCACCTGAAACTTGCACCTCAGTTGGAAATACATCACTATTCTCATTCACTTGCAAAGCAAGCAGGTAGCTCTCAGGATTACCTTACCTCTTTCAGATTGTTATCTAAGTACTTCATCCTAACTACAAAATATTTGAGAAAGTCTGTGAAATAGAAATAATGCTTTTGTCTTGCTTCACGTGAGAAAGTAATGTAATCAAGTGATCATTTTCCTCCCATTTCAGGCAGAACCATTCCATTAATAAGAATCCACTAAAGCAACAGACCATCCCGTATAAAATCCAGTGACATCCAATTTAAACCTTAGCAGCAAAATTCTACCTGATAACAAGCACAGAATACAAGTTGCAGCTTTGCAAGGCATTATAAATGTGTCAGAAAAAAATTAAGCCCTCAACTTGGGAGCTTAAAAAAAAAAAAGCATTGACAATGCCACAATCAATGAAAAACCAAGCTTATAGAGAAGCAATACTTTTTTTCCCCCTTCTTTCCAAATGCCAAAGCAAACAAAGAAACAAACAATACCCAAACAATATCACCAAAGCAAACAGAAAATCTCAATGATTATAAAAGGGAGTCAATTCCTGAATTCTTCATGCATCTTTTGGCTCAGGGTCTAGACATGTTTCTGCACTCACTTTGGAACATGCTCTTTGGTAAGTGGAAGTCCTGTGACAGCAGCCTGAGGTACCATTGAAAAAAAATCCAAGTGGACACAGGTCCATACATCTAAAGAAGACAATTAAAGGAGAAAGGAAGACGAAATGCACATCTGACCTGGGCCTCAGAACTTACTTTGCAACAGAATTCTTGTGCAACTTAAAAGAAGAGTCACTTAGATGCCCCTTTCCTAAGCATGGCAGCCTTAAAAATACACATCCTGTCCTCACTGGTACTTCATGTTTCCTCTGGTAGGGACAGGGACAGGCAGCTCAGGAAGAGCAACTCTAAGCCATCACAGGTGGTGGTCTGGAGATGAGCACTGGCACTACATACAACTACAGTGACTAACATCTGCTATCTCATTTCACTTCATTTTCCTAACAACTTTGGGGGAAGAGGTAGAAATACTGTTAATAATGAAATTTGCTAAGTATATACCGGCAGGTACTTACAGGGTATAGCGTTTCTGCCGAAGACAGTCTTATTAAAAATAATAAAAAAGATGTATCTAGGAAAGGTCTGTCAGTGCCTCACACACACACACTGGGCCAAGGGGAGCAAGGGTTGCTAGGTCAAGTACTAATCAGAGCTCTTCAAAGGGAGCCAAGTTTGTGCTCCTTTACACCAGACAGGCTCCTGGAAGAAGGGTATGAAATGAAGCCGGAAGGGAAACACTGTACTACTGGGAAACCACGGCTGTCCCGGCAATTAAGGCCTCCCCAGGGGGTAAATTACACAGAGACAGACAGGCATTTTAGAAAACCTTTCTCAGTTTGCCACAAGAACAAGCACAGCTTGACCAGCCCGGCTCTGGATCCCAGCCTGTGCACGGATGCGCGGCAGGAACGCGCCTCCCAGGAGGCAGCGATGGGAAAGGTTTCAGCAGCAGCTCAAAGGGGCAATTTGACCACGGTGGCTGTGTCTCCACCAGAGTCCTGTTCCCTTTCCCACTCACTGCTCCCAGGTGGGCTTTACTATGTGGTCTTCTCCGCACTTCTGCAGGACGCCCTGCTCCCGTGTTTCTCTTCTCTGTAGCCTGCCCTCCACTTTACTCCCCATTCACAAGCCTTCAAGCAGTGTATGACACAAATTCCCCTCTACTGCACCTTCAGCCCTCAAAATCTTGCAGATGGTTATTTTTTCAAGCAAGATACCATTCAGGGGAAAGAATATATTAACTTGTATTGATGACTAAAGCTGAATTTTATAAGTAACTAATTTTTTTCTTTCTACTATTAATAGTAACACTCCCTCATCTGTATGGGAATCCTTTGGAAAATGTATATTTGGCATGTTTCACTGAGATCTCAGGCAAACAGATAAATCAGAGAATTACAGAATTACAGAACCACAAAATGGTTGATGTTGGAAGGGACCTGTGGAGCTCATCTAGTCCAAGCCCTGCTAAAGCACATTCATCTACAGCTGGCTGTGCAGGATCACATCCCAGCAGGTTTAGAATATCTCTAGAGAGAGAGACTCCACAACCTCTCTGTGCAACCTGTTATAGTGCTCTGTCACCCTCAGAGAAAAGAAGTTTTTCCTTATATTCAGATGGAACTTCCTGTGTTTCATTTTGTGTTAACTTATTGTCCACCAGGATTACCTGGTCCTTCTCCGCAGAGCAAAGGAGACTTACAGACCCAAGATTCTCACCAATAGACATATTTCAAAATCAAGGCCCATTTCATTCCATTTGTGATCTTCACTGACAGTATAAACTGGAAAGCTTGAAGTTATTGGAACACATGATTGCTTTACTAACTTGACAACTTAATAAATCCTAAAGAGGGGAAAATCCTTGTATTTCCCTCCATTTATTTATGACATAGAACATGTAAGAATCTACAGTGAATTATCAAGAAAAAACCTTAACCCAAACTTGTACAGTAATAATCAACCCTTCTCTCCTGTCTTCTGCACTAACCAAAATAATTTGGGATTTCTAGCAAATAAAAAACATAATGAATATGCAGAGATACATTTTACTAAATTTTGCTGTCAGATAGTGACTGCACTAGGAACTATTGTGTCCAGATGTTTTTTAGCTTGTATAGATTTGAAGAGAATTTCCTAAAATACATACTAGGGATGATTGATTATGTGGGAAAATATGGTTCTTTTTACTTGTTCCAACGGGAATCAAGAATTCCTTACTCCACAAACAGACAAAAGAACAGAGTCAAGGAACTTTCACCCAAAGGAAAAAGAAACACAGCATGGTGTACAGCAATGTGAAAGAAAACATGTGGCAAAACCAGTAGTTTACAAGTGTATCACTCCACATCGAACACATGTGAGCTACTTATAAAGAGAAATATTCAACACAAGGGCCAAGGGAATGGTTTAGATACTCTTTTTCAGAAGGCAGATTTTAACTTGAAAATTGCTGTTAACAGTCCCAATAAGCAAAAGCTAAACAAAAATTAACTGATTCTGATGATGCAGTGAATGTGAAAAAGTCAAAGTTTGCTTTCATCCAAATCACCAGTTTGCACATTAGATCCAAGATGCAAAACTTTAAACCTGTTTAACCTGAGAGACTAAAAACCTTGGCAAGGTTGGGGTCATTCCATCTGTTTTTTAAAAAACATTTAGCTCTGGATATTCTAACTTTCTGTCACGAACAAAATTTAAGAGCTACAATGAAAGACTTAACTGAAGTAGATTAGAGGTGAAAAACAAGCGTTCAATTTTTGTTCAATTTTTTTCCTGTGCTTGAGAATTGCAAAATGTTTTATTTCTTCTGTATAATCAGGCAATTCCCAGCTTTGTGTGAGTCTGTTATAAATGAAGAGAAGGCACAATACCACTCTCCTGGAACAGGAGCTACAAAAATCAGCTAACCTCTTAACATATATATCCAGTTAAACTTACCTCTAAAAAATGTTCTGCTTGCTGCTCCCGATCCAATTTTCTTGATGTTGTGGTAATCAGACCTGTGAAAAAAGGATGATATTTGATTGTCAATACCCACTGAAAAATATATCTTTATCAACCTGAATACAAATTAATTTTTGAAACACTCAAAGGGAAAAAATCTACTTGAAGATCTATCAGACACAGATTTCCTGACATCTGTCAAGCAATTTATTTCTCAGTCCAACCATTATCACTTTCTGACCAGCAATGAATCTTTAAAGAAAAATGCTGCGAGAAAAGTAACTGAGAAACAGTTAACTGCGTGTCTACAGTTAACATGCTACATTTATTACAGTGAATGAAAAAAACTCACTGAAGAATCACTATTTGTCTTATGATTAAGAGTTTCAATGAATCATTTGCATTTGACTGAAATTCTTCCACAAAAAACCTCATTAAAGATTTCAGAGTTCTCAAACAATTAATGGGATAGGATGCTGATTACTTCCACGCCAAGAATACTTGACAAAGAAGGTTATTTCTGTAATAACTACTTGTATACATAATGATTTTCAAATGTAATCATTCTAATGCATTAAAGGTTTTGTACTACAATTTCATCAATTTGTTCCATGCTCAAATTGAGTCTTTAAAATAAATTACTCTTTTACATGAGGATGATCAAGATCTCCTTTTTTTAAGCAATGTACTTTCACGAATGATTAAACTCTTGTGAGATTTATACCAAGGAAAGAAAAGGAAAAACTTCCAAAGTTCCCTCAAGAAAAGTGCTGCGTATCTTCTAGGAACATAGCTTTGCTTTTTATTTTGGTCTTACTAGAGATTTAAAGGGCAGATTTGGGTTTTCCCTCATACAAAACATTTCTCTAGATAGGAAAATGCATCATGTGCTCGTTTTTTGATAGACCAACTCTTCCTAGAGATAAAGCTGATTTTGGAGACAACGCCAGTGGGCCAAGATGTTCTCAAGAATTTTTCATCTTTAAGATTACCAAGGGAAACAAGAAAATAAATTCTCTCTGGATTAAATATTCTACTTATTGAATTAATCAGACCAGCCAAGCATCTAAACACAAATCCATGATGACTCTGAATTCTTAAAAAAACCTATCAGCAACATCTTACATCTACATAAGGCTTCTAGTCCCAGAAGGCTTCTACAGCTACAGCTCCTCATGTGCTATCACCTTCTCCTTGGAGGAATCCCTTTACCTATGTTGGTGAAAAGGGGAGAAATATTACTTGAAGTAAGGGGATGACCTGAACAAAGGGAAGTGTACTCTGCTTCCAAGATTTCAGACTTGTTACAAGATATATCAGACCACAGAAGTGACACGCGAGGGGAGGTCACAGAAATTAGAGTGCATCATTACAATTGCATGGAATAACCTGGTGCTGGCAAAAAGCTGAAAAAACAAAACTGGTATTGCCTCCATCAAGCAGTTCTAAGTATTCAAAACTGTTCCACCATATGGGAGACATCTATCTACTCACTACATGACTCTAAACAGAAATGACAGCACAGATGATAAATCGGTGTCATTCACACAAGATCCTCCATGCCTAAAAGAACAGGCAAGAAATTCCGAATTGTGAAAGAAATTCAGCCCTAATAAATTGATAAAGTAAAAATTTCAAATTTGAAATATCCCTATTCATCACATGCATGGTCATTATGGATATTTATTAAGCACAACCTAATCACAGTAAGGAATATGATAATTTTTAAATCATCTTCCACCTCTTTCGTTCCTAATGTGCCATTGTGAACTCTACCTACTTTCTTCTTAAACAAGACATCTCTAGCTGTAAATTTTAGAGGGTCTCTGTCCTCATCACCTTCTTCAGGCAGAGAAATTCACATTCTTTTCGAAGACCATTTGAAATTGAATATCATGAACTCTTAGAATGAACAGTACTTGTCTTTCATAGGTAAAACTAAACCTACTACTACTGCTGCTCTGCCTCACAAAACTACTGTTATCGCAAAGGAGGTTTTTTGTTTCGCTCTGTTTATTGTAGAGCCTTTTTGACTGCAATAATTGTCAGAGTGCCTTCAGACCTGAATTTTCTTCTAAAGGAGCTATACAACCCATAGCACGCCTCTAGGACAGAACTGCCTGTATTTTAAATGTAGCAGATCTTAGGCGATTTATCACTCAGATTCAACAGCCAATCCTTAAGGGCAGGTAGCAGACCATCACCATCAGTTCTGCAGACCTGATTGTGAAGTATGTTGATCGTGAACCATCACAACTGCTTGTCGCTGCTTTAAACACAGCTCTACATACAATGCCCATTCTGGGCAGTTTCATCAATCAGGTTGTTGAATTAATGTGTAGAAATAGCTGTTCCTATGTGTGTGCAGTTATGAGGCCTTTAGTTTCCTCTCCTGTTCTCTGTCCTCATACATTCCTGAAGTCAGGGACAGATCACGCTGTCCAACACTACAGCTCAAAATATGACTACACAGAAAACCAGGTCTTAATTACATTATTTTAATATTTATTTAATTATTTAATGTATTGCTATGGATATGAATCTGGTTCTTTCAGGTTACAAAACTGTATTTCAAGAAATTATGAAGTGTAATCATCAAAACTGAAAACATAAATATGACGGTTATGTCTAAGACTACCCACAGCTTTACCAGTCCAGTCTCAAAGAAATTAATTTCCTGGGTTTTATGAAAACCTTTCTGCGTTCCTCCCTCCTGTATCCACTACTCCATGCCACAGATACATAATAACAGCAATATTTAGCAGGATGTAGAACTTTATTTTCAAGACACTGGGGCAACTGAGAGAAACTTGACTTTGCACAAGAGACCGTATCTCAGTTTTAGTTCTTATCTAACTGTATTAAATTGTCATACTCTGTTATGGTGTAAAGGCATTATCTAAAGAAAATAACTCACAGAGAAAAATAAAACCAAGGAAACTATGTTAAGCTGCACTCCCGGTTATGATGGAAAGTCACAAGGCGACAATGACAAAAAATGACCCTTTCTTTTTTCCCTATCTTCAGTATGTGCTGTAGCCCTTACAGACACAGCCATATGGACAACTCTCCAAAGCCAGCTGGGAAATACAGAACACATTTATCAAAAAAATAGTCAAAACCACTAACAAGCTTCAGAAGGTGTTGCACACATCTCAAATGGTTTCTCTCAAATTTCCAGGGAAACATCATGGTCCTGCTAAGGGCAGGAGATATTTATAACTGTGATCTTTAAGAACATCCACAAAAGTGAAGAGGAAAACTGTATTCAATAGAGAAGTTATTTACAATAAAATCATCTGCTTACAAACAAGGTTATGTCATTCTGCTCACAGAAGGCCATGCTTTCCTATGATTTTGTGAGTTAAAACATCTCTCTCTTCATCCTGGCACGTCTGTACCTCAGACCATATAAATGAGTTGTTCTGTGAAACTCCAAAGCATTGCTTGACCCAATATTTCATCTTGGAGATAACTTGCTATACAAAACCTTGGAGGTCTTACACAACTTGCTTTTCTATGATACCTGTCACTTTTGCTGTTGGAGTATTTTTCCCATCTTAATAAATGAACAGTTACTGTTCTACTCCTGTTACAGAGTTTGGAAATGCTGGAAGGTGAACAAGCTCACTCTACACAACATGTCTCATGATCCTGCAGGACACAGTCACAAGTCCCAGCTGACACTGACAGGGGAACATCAATCCAAAACCTCACTGTACACTGGATAAGATCACCACTGTCTCCCAAATCATTCCCCTGTAAAAGGAAATTCAGCATGTAGATGGAGAAGAAATGGCAATGTTTTTCATGTCATCACTTTCTGATGTGGATGGGACCAGAGATGTAGGGTGGGTAACAAAGCAGACCTGCCTTAGTGCTCAGATGCAGCCTTAGTGACACAGAAGAAAGAACAGGACCGACACAAAGAAATGCTGACAATTTAGCCAATACATCAGCTTATACATCCTTCAGCCAACGTCTTACAAACAAATCACCAGTTAAAAGGGCTGAGAGGTGTGATCGAGACATCTGAGCAACACTTAGCACTGATGCTTAGGATAATGCTTTTAGCACATTGAGATGTGCTAAAGAAAGGAAAAGTTCATCGGAAAGAGATCAAAATGCACCTGAGTTACTTTACACTTGCAATTAGTGATGCCTCCAGTTACTAGACTGCAAATGAAGAAATGTAACTTATTAGCGAACAGTAACTTGGTGATAGGTCTGATGTCATAGGAGTAATGCCAGGCATGTGTGTGGATGAATGCATGTGTGTGTCTGTATCACTGAACACGACATAAAATCAGGAACAGTTACAAATTCAACAGTATGACTAATGCTTTATAATTTTTTTAATATTTTTTTTTTTAGAATTTTATCATGATCACAGGGAAGGATTTAATCCATGTTGCGGCTCCAGTTAGCTCTCGTTTCACAGAAGCATGCTCACAGAAATAAAACCTCTGTGTGCCTGTGTGTGCTGAAGCAGACAGACAGTGCTATACAAATACATACATATATACTGCATGTACAGTCAAATATTAGACTATGGATATGCATGTGGGTGACATTTTGCATCTACCCCATAAGTTGAATATTAAAAGTTATCCTAAAACGCACATATTTACAGAGGTATATTTAGCTCTAAGGTTTTTACTGATGTTCATTATTTCCATATATATGCGTTATTTGAAGTGGTTTTGTTGGAAACAAATTAATTCATTAATTCAAATTTCTTCCGCGGACTTAGCCACAGAAGAAAAATTCATAAAGGGCTGTTAAGTGCAAAGGTTATGGCAGAGGAAATCTTGAAGCACTGGAGAGCTTGAACAGTATTACACAGAGGGAAACACTGCTCTGGGTTTGCTTCTTCTGATGCTTATTCTCTACACATCCAGAACAGCCCACGGCTGTAGGTGTGATAGTAACCAAACTGACCCTTGACTTAGAAGAAATTCACATATTTTTCAGTACTATGGCACTTAGGAACAAAAAATTAGGTTGCCACAGGCTATTTTCTGACACAGATTGAATTTCCCTAATATGGCTGTGAAGCCAAGGAGAGTTCAATAGCCTTCTCCTTATGAAATTAAATTATTTTCATTCAACCTGTGGATGGATAACCTTACCTGAGCTGTTTCTTGAAGTACTGCTTAAAAGATAACAGAATCTGGTATGGAGAGACAGCATATTTTACTGCTATCTCTGGAAGTGCTGCAAACTTTATAGTATAAAGAATTTTTTTTTAAATGAAATTCTGAAGAACTCCTTTATTGATTTCTCATTCTCAAACTTTGTTTAGGTGACATATGAAAAAAGTGTAAGACAGGTAACAAGCAGGCTAAAGTAAAAGAAGCCAAATAAATTTCTCTGTTTTAAGCTGAAGGCTGAGTGTCTTCATAGAGATAGGAAGCTGAGAAAGAAAGCAATATCATCTCCTTCTCTGGCAAAAGATTAATAGCATACAATTTACTGCGTGTTTTACTGTCCATTATTATTTTTTTTCCCTGCTCTGCATATCCATAAAAAACATTTATTAAGAAAATACAAGTGGGGGATGGATGGGCTGGAAGTATAGCAAGGGACTTCAGGTTATTATGCAGGGTTTAAACACAACCTCAGAACATACTGCCTGGCTCCAAGTCATAGCAGTACATGCTTTACACCCTCCCCGCTCACAGTGGAGTCAGGATCTTTGCCTGGGACTTCCAGGCAGCACAGGGCCATATATGTCCCATGAAACACACAGACACACACATAGGTCTGGATGGATTAGCTGAGGTCTCGTCTGAAAGATTTCCAGTCCCTAGGTGATGAGGGAAACCTACTCCTCATTCAGATACTGATCCTCATCTTCAAAGAGAGCAATTTTGAAATGGAAAGAAGAATATGAAATTAGACACCTTTCTCCACTGAGTTCTTGTGCCCTGTGAGATGCTCTGAGCATCCTGCAACACTGCTCCTATCCTGTCACAGTCCAAAGTGGATGTGCTTCCAGCCTGCCTTTCTCAGATACTGTAAGGAACAAGAATACAGAAAGAAAACCTCAAGAAGATATCAAAGGAAACTTTCTGTAGAGTTACCCTTGAAAGCTCTGCTTGGAAAAATAATGCCTTGGGATTGTTTGCTGGAAATACAGGCCTTTTAACCCAACCAGTTAAACAGACAAAAGGAATAAGTAAAACAAACACAGTTTTTACAAAAGTGTTCCATAAATTCAGTGACTAGTTATACACACTGCTCATTCACCAAAGCCCCAGGGCTGAATCGGCAGAAATTCATATGGGAGTTTATGGGTTTACTAGAAATCTAAAATATTTATCAACATTACACACAAAGGTATGAACACAGGCTCTCCACGCATTTATGAGCACAGAAGAGAGTATGCAGCTGCTGAGAAATATAGCCATCAGCTGTCAAATGTCCCACTACTCTTTGAAAGTAAATTTAAGTCTTTAGATGGATAAAAAAAAGGGCAGCCACAATAAATAGCATTAGGACTTGCACCATATATTCAGGAATGTAAAACTACCGCGTATTCCTAACCATAGAAATGTCGAAATGAATAGCAATAACCAGGGTAATTCTATTATCCACAGGCAGTGAGAGGCATTGTAAACACTCTAACAGCACATTAATCTCCTGCAATAAATTAGGGATCGACAAAGCAAAATTGAATTTCAAAGATAAATGATAGAAAACGGCGTACATTTTACTTGGAGATGTAAACAAACATATCATTTTATATAATTACACATGTAAACCTCTAATTTAGAAAGACTGTATTCTGATCTAAATGAATGATACTTCATTGAACAAGAAAGAGAACCCACCAGGCGAGCCTGTGCAATTACGTGGAGGACTGCTGCTTTATTGTTTTTCCTGAGGTGACAGTGAGAGTGGAACGACCTTTTTGAAACAAGCTAGGTATGAAAAATGATTGCTTTTTAAAAACAGTTACGTTTTCTAATACATGGTTATGTCTAAAAAAAAAAAAAGGAGAAGCTGAAGCAAAACCTTTTTGTTCTTCTTTCGTTGTCCCTTCTGTCTCTCGTTAAGAGTTCCATCAGCTTATTGCTGAAAATATCAAAACTCTGAACAAAATGCACAGCAAACATTCACTTCAATGAAGATTTTGAATTATGCTTTCCTTTAAAGGCAGATCCTGGCTTTTTTTTGTTCCTAGAATATGTTTAACATGACAATATGGTGTGCCAGTCTGTTCCGCCTGTAAAACAGGGGACTCAGAGGGACTCCCTTTCATTCTTCAAAACTGAGCCAGTGCAGTCCTCAGGAACTGCAGGCAAAGCCACTACTTTTCTAAATATTCTTCTCCGCTTGTGGAGTGGCCAGATTTTCTGTTCTGTGTATTCCTCCTGGAAGGTTATCTGCGAACGTGACTGTTGAATACCCTGGTTTCCAGACTCCATTTATGAACAATTTGCACCTTCATTTTGGTCAACTAAACAAGGCAAGCTGTACTGGCTCCCTCTCACCTAATGAATTTGCCGTTACCTTCCCTGCATTACAGTTCCAACCTTCATTCCTCTTAAGCGTGACGGATGGAGAACACTGTGCTCCAGATAATGTCTACACAGTCACACTAAAGCAGCCTAACTACTGATTCCTGTGCATGCATCTAGCAGGGAGCAGCAATCTGGTATTAATCCTCAAATACATTGTTTAGTTTACTCCATTAATGAATTTCTACTGTTCAAACTCCCAGAGATCCTGTCTTCATTTTTTTTTTTTCCCCAAACCCTCCGGTTTGGATGATGCCTTCCAACTCTGGATGAGAGCAAACTCCCTCTCCTGAAGCCAGCACCATTGAAGAAACCACCAAATAATTGTCTAGCCAATACTTGAGATAATCTGTTAATGTATGCCCTTCAGCATGCAAATTCCTTATTCAAGACTCATCATTTTTATTTCCTCTTTAGCCAGGCTCATACGCAATATCAATTCAACAATTAATCTCTGCGCCTTCGTGCCTCATAAATTCTGCAGTGCAACCGTATCAAATGCATTACTGAAGTCCACGTAGATGACATACAAAGTATTTCTTAGAACATCATTTATCTTATCCATGACATCAAGATAGGCTGAAACGATTTACTTCTGGTAAACCCATGAGCACTTTTATCCTGTTTTCTATTTATTTTCATGTTTTTAATTATACTGTCCTTCAAAATACGTTTGAAAGCCTTGCAGTTGACAGAGGTCAGAGAAATAGTTCTGTGACTGCAAGCTTTATTTCTTCACCCTTCCTGCTTTTGCTGCTGACATTTTATTTGTTATCTCCCAGCTGCATGGCTTAAATCTTAGATTTTATAATACCTCTCAGTAGTTACTTGCTACAGGAGTTGCATTTAAGGTGCCAATTCTTTCACATTTCTGAAGCAGAAGTTATCATAGTTATTCTTACTTGATGTAAGAGTGAGAGCAGTGAGTTATGTTTGGCCAGGAAGAAGCCAAATCCAAACCTGTTTTGGACAGCAGGATAAGGTCTGCAAAGGTTGCAGTATCAAACCATAGTCATCACCGGACTGTGGTCACTTTGGACTGGAAATAGCTTCAGGCATCTCAGTGATGTGCTCCTTGAACTCAGGTGGGATGAAACTCAAAGTGCAGCCCAAAATGTTTGCCCTGTAAAATGATCCCTCAGGACCTACCCTTAAGACTGCAGTCACAGTCTGCAGTCAACAGCTGCAATATTTAAGTGAAAATATTCAATGTGCCCAAGCTGCTCTGGCCCCTTTAGCACAACTGATGAGCAATTTCTCCGTGCTGTCATTGTCGCCTGAGTCATCTCTTGGGGCTGTGATGCTCTGGAACAACTGAGCAAATGCCCTTGAGAGACTCTCCCCCAGGAGCTTAGCTCTTCTAAAACACTTCACAGGGAAGTTCATGCTTTGTAGAATAAGAAGGTTTTCAAATTTAAATCCTTTGTTTTGGCTCAAACAAATATGTATGAATAGAAATAGCACCCGTATCTTCTTTTGCTTTCTTCCCTTGAGAAGCACAGTGCCACCTAAAAACCTAATTGCTAATACGATGCCTCAGCACAGATTCTAACATCTCCCTGCATCGCTTCCATTTTCAGGGAGAAATTACAGAATTCTATTTGGGTTATAATTAGCATATCATTATTAGCAGCAGAAATAGCTATAAATATATCTAACTGGTGGCTAGCTTAGTAACCAGCACACATCATCATTAAACAACTTTCTTTAATTTTTTTTGTGCACAAAGGCCTCATAATTCTGTAAAGGCAATGACTGAGCCTAACTAGACTCCGGATATAATTTATGCTAATTAATTTCACTGTTTGCAGGAATGAAGACTTATATAATATCTGCGGCAGGGGTGGTGGTGTCACTTTCAGTGGAAAGGGTCTGTGCAAATATTCTGCACCTTGGGCATGGATACATCATGAATTCTTGTTCCATCTCTTTCTCTGCCATATTACAACAAAAGAAGGAAAAAGAATAATAAAAAAGTCTCCCATGTACACTTTTGTATAAGATATGCATAGGTCACAGCATGATGAAGTGCTGGTATTTTCCCTTCTCAATTGTGGAGGAGGTGTGGAGGGTGCGCAGGGCGCAGCTGTCAGTTTCCCCCCCTAATCTACACACCCTCATTACCTTTTAAAGAGAAGTGATTTTGCATTTTTTCCTCAACCAAGCACTGTTCTCGACAACAGAAAAATAACAGCAGCTTTTTCCCCAAATGCATTAAGAAAAAAAAGGTGCTGATCCCTCACAACCATCAATTGTCACCAGCTCAGTAAAGCCACAGAGCTGGGAGAGTGGTGCCTTGTGCTCCCTGCAGACTCCCCAAGTCAAGTCAATCTCATCTTCATCACTAATAAGAAAAGGATTCATCGGCGAGGTGATCTTGCTGATTTGGAGGCAGAGCACAGAGCTAGGGAAAGAAGCTCCGCAGAAAAGGTATATGGCCCTCTTTGATGACATGCAACTCACACTCAGCACTGTCAAGACCTGCTGCCCTTCCCAAGATGGTCTCCTACCTGAGAAACCATACTGAGACACCTCTATTAGATTTCCAACTCACCCTCTGTCTTGGTCTGTAACCTTACATGGGACATTTTATGGCTCTCTGCTTCAGTTTGCCCTCTCAGTATAAAACTGGGATAATGGATATGTTTCTTTGCAAAGTGCATTGTGACCTAAAAGGAAAAAAGTTACTTCTGTAAGATATTATTAACTAACAATATCATAAAGCTCAGCTATAACAGCACTAAGCATTTTCTAAAATCCGCCCTCTTTTTGCTTTTCTGAGCATGGATTTATAAACTGTTATCAAAGGGTAAAATATAGTACTATGTGTGGCCCCCACTTCAGTGGCTCAGCACCTAACAAACAGCAAAAATGCACAGCAAAACTAGAACATGAACAGCAGCCGCTTTCCTCTGTGAAGCCAGCCCAGTGCCCCAGCCTTGTGAAACGGCTCAGTGCTTTGCGTCAATCCAAGTCTCCTTAGATGCCTCCCTCTTGCACAGGTCTCTTTTAGAATCACGATGGATATGGATGAAACAGGAATGGAAATGTGTATGTGGGAAAGCACTCAAAGAAACTACAGTCAGGTTTAAAGGAATGGTCTATACTGCTAAGCCAAGGAGACTCCTGGGGAACATGGTTTTTACATCTGGGCACATGGCTCTGATGAGGCCCCAGCACTGATCTGTCAGCAGATCTCTGGTTTGGTAACAGGAGGAGGGCAACAAGGTTCCAGCACATCACCTATACTATCATGGTAAGAAAAGGACAGATGATGGCATTAAAGAGACCCAAGATGAGACAAAGAGAGTCAGCAAGGAGTTACAGAAGCAGAAATAACCAAAATTGCAATGCAAAGGTAACTGTTAATTACTGAATGTTTTAGAAGACCTGCTCAAAAAAAAACCCTGTTCAGTTCCTTGTCAGTCAAGAAGAACCCAAGAGACACAGTGAGGACTTCGGTTTCCCACAAGAGTCATCTTGGCCACAGCACTTGGATACATATGCCTTGGCGTGCAGAGTATGAGAGTGCTAGAAAAACCAAGTTCCAGATCAAGTTAAATAAAATAAAATGTCCTTCTCCCTTCACAAGGTCTCACACTGAGTTTTGTTACAATTAATTGTGACACTCTTATTTCAGCTAGTTTTAATCTAGGCAACTTCTCACTGAAATGGATGCCATGTTTAACTATCCTGCTGACCACAAGCTGAGGAGAACCATGAGGATAATACATACACTCATTGTGAAACCTATTCTGTGCTAACCTATCATGACTCAAAAGCTGGTTGTTATTGCACTACTG
Organism: Oriolus oriolus; assembly: GCA_013400235.1. Taxonomy (NCBI): domain Eukaryota; kingdom Metazoa; phylum Chordata; class Aves; order Passeriformes; family Corvidae; genus Oriolus; species Oriolus oriolus. Next base: position 1,768,063 of record VXBT01003514.1, on the reverse strand, counting down.
GATACAAAGGCTCTGAGGCAGAGTGGGATGCTTGGTGTGCTCATTTGCATCTCATTACCCAGCATGCTCTTCCTCCTCAGTGCTATTTTCATAGTGGCATTGTTGTCCAAGCCCTGGGAACAAGTGAAAAGATTTGGTGACTTTGGATGCATGCAGTTCTTTTCTACTTGCTTCGCTCTCCCTTAATAGTGAAAAGCTTTGCAAAGTGGTAGAAATGAATCAATTTTCCATTTTTAAGGCTGTATGGGTGTGGGTTTGTTTTTTTGTTTTCGGGTTTTTTTTCCAGTAGTTTAAGCTATCAGGAGCAAATCTTGAATAACAAATAAGATTACAGAAATGTGAGCCTAATGTTCCTCTCTACGAGGTGCTCAAGCATGAAGGTTTTGATCGAAGAGTAAGAAATGAGATTTAACTTCCTTCTGATTTAAGTTTCATTTGTTCAAAGAACCTGTTTCAGCAAAATGTGATTGCAAGCTCATTATTCAGTGAAGGGCAAATATCTTCAATCGCAATCTAGTAAGATCAGCAGCTTTTTCTGCGTTACAAGCCTCAGCGAAGAGAACTGAACATACTGGCTTCTGTCATTGTCTGCATCTGAGACTGTGATGATTTCACTCTGTCCAATTCATTTCAAAAGCTGTAGCTTCCAATTAAACGTATAAGTTGTCAGCCAGAGTAAGTGTCTATCATTTGAGCCAGATCAGTTTTGGTTTCTGGCAGTTTTACCACATCAAAGGGTTGATTTACAGATCAGTTACAATTTTTTTATTCAGTACTGAAGGGAATAAAACTGCCGCAAACATGGGACTCAAAACAACACTAAGTTACCTGTTTTCCATAGTTTTCAGTATGTTTTAACGAGCTGGAAATAAAACTTCATTCCTCAGTGACTTGATAGCTTTCAACATGCACTTAAAAATAATTTAAAAAAAATAAACTCCAGGCAAATCTAAGAACCTTAACATCATGTTCTTTAACAACATCTAGCACACAAAGATTACATTGTACCCTATAAATGTCAACGAATTCAGCACCAAAAAGCTTGTGTGAGGTATGAGGTTAGCCCCTTCTCGGGTTAAACAGATTTCTCCCATTTTACAGATAAGGAATCTTAGCTATAAAAGTAAAACTACGTGTCAAAGACTGGTGCTGTGCATAGCAGAAGCACACTGAAAACACTTCAGTCTCTCAGGTTCATGTTTTAAGAATCTGAGCAATTTCGACAGTCCTTGAGATAAAAAATGGGTAAATGTAGGCAAAAATAAAGCACAAATACTTGACATAGAGACTCTATGCAAGGAAAAAATATGAGTTTTGGGGTTTTTAAGGCTAAGACTCAGTATACCTCCTTAAAACATGCAGAGCATTTGCTCCCTGGGTTTCTTGTGGCAGTAGGCTGAGTGGCATTTCACAGCAGGATCCTGTGACGATGCTTTGAAGTGTTTGTGCTGTATAACCCTTGATGAATCAATCAGGCCTCCTCACTCACCCAAATTATTATTTTTACTTGTGGTATTGTTTTTACAGCAATAGCACCACCCTAAATCTGGAAACTGGTCTTGTAGGATCCAAAAGGATCAGGTTAAAACTGCTGTAGGTAGTTTTTGGTGAAACTGAAACACTCAGAAGTAAAGGGTAAATGGATTAGGTTTTTAAAACATTTAAGATGAAGGAAATCAGTATCAGGTAGCTCCTTAACAGTATCTACCCCATATCTACTGAGGCACACTGAGCTAAGAGCCGCTGTGTGGGGAATCATGGAGACATACAGGAGTTGGGAACAGAGACTGGAGATAGCTTGGCAGCTGGGATGGGGCTGCATCAGAGTCAGGACAGCCACAGATCCAATCCCACGAACAAAACCCCGCTCTTTTCAAAAGGGCCATGATATCTGGTAACAGTGACAGACAGAGCTGAGTGCACTGCTGAGGACCTGGACAATCCTGGTGGCTGCTTCCAAGAGTGGTGATGGCGGTTCAAAACCAGGGGTGCACAGAGAGCTACAAAGGCCTTTTCTCTTTCAGAAGAATTGCTTGTGTGAGCAGACAGAAATGAATCCAGGCAGCCACAGCGTAAAGCAGCAACATAATCAACAAAAGTTCATTAAAAAGTGAAATGAGCAAACAGTCCATTAAAAGTTCACTAACACACCTAATGGCCAAAAATAATTTTGCTTTGCCAGTTAAAGGAAGGAGGCACAAAAAAGTGAGAGTGAACATATTTTCAGTACACGGATTTTTCCAAGAGTCAGTAATATTTCTGCAGCCACACCACCTAAACCTCTCTCAAAGCCAAAGGGCAGCACAGGTGCCATGGAGCAGAACAGGACTCCAGTTAACCAGGACAGGTAAGACCCACTCTTCCTGCATCCTACCTGGCTGACAAACATCCTTGTACAGTCAAAGCAGAGAAACAGGCACCTCTAAAGCATGATTTATATGGGGTTTTTTTTACCAAGCTAAGAGGAGATAAAATGTAGTTTAGAGGCATCTCTCTCTCTCTGGTCACTATAAAGGCAGTTTACAGATGGTGCAGATCACTACAGTTTGGTAAGGGGAGTCACAGCCTCTATGTGCTAAGATAAAAACCCTAGGAGGCAGATGAGGGAGGCAAAAGGGGATTGTCTCTTACCCCCACAGGTCCTACTGGATTTGGGGCTATCAGTGTGGCTTTATGGCATGAATTAGAGCAGCCCCGAGAGCTGTGAAGCAGCTCTTCACCTCTTATTTTAGGCTGCATCACTCTGTTTCCCATCACTGATATTTCTCCAGGAGGGTCTGCTGGCTGGCCCTTTCCTGTCTCTGTGCAAGAAGGGACCTCTCCCATCCCATGGCTCAGATGGTTCCTTCATCCTCCAGCCACTGGAGTTCAAGGAGGGAAGACAGCACCTGCGACCCCTATTTCTGCCGCTGCCATAAATTCAACTTTCTATTAAATTTTTATTTCTAGGTCAAGACAAGAATGATAGATTAGAAACAAAAACAGCTGAGCATTCAGTATGGAAGCTGCTGCAGCACAGCACTTCCAGCCTGCCAGACCCCAGACAGCCTCCAAGTATGCCAGTTATTGATTTTCGTACCAAAACATTTACACTGGCACAACCCCCAGTGAGTGCAATTATATGGGTATAAAGGTGCTTTATACTAGCATAGATTATGAGATAAACAAGCTCATTTATACTGCTGTAACTGCATTCACTTCAGGGTATTTGTACTGCTTTAATGATAGCAGCATAGTTAAAGCAATACAACTTGTGTCTACAGACAAGACCTCAGCCTGATGGTAATTAACACGGGCATTTCCAGCCACCCTGAGCAGCTGAGGTTAGTGTTGGAAATAGCAACTGACCCATAACAATTTGCAGCAGCATCAGAAACCTCTATAAAACAGCTCCACCGTCAAGTGCTTTTTCCACATTTGCGGGAAGGATGTTTATTGTGCCTGTTTTACCAGGCGGCCCCAAGAGCTAAAAGTTGCTTGTGGCCAGTTTTCTCTCACGTCTGGACAGCAAAACAAAAAAAAAGAAATAATCAATTCACCCGGTGACATTTTGCTGTGAAAGAGCGAAGCCAGCACAAAAACGCTGATAGAAGTGGCGGTTAACCCTGTGCTGCCCTCATTGTTCCTTATCCACCAGCTCCGAGTGCTGGAGCAGCCCGTGGAGCACGGGAAAGGGGCTCTGCCATCTGTTGCTAGGGCTGACATCACCCCTGTTTGCTCAGGCACTGGTCCTCGGGGCTGTGTTTGCATCATTAATCAGCACCGGCCCTGTGCTGGCCCATTCAGCAGCGCCTCGGCTGTCAGCTCTGGAGAACCTCACTGCAAAAAGGAGCTGCCAAAGTGCTTGGCCTCACTCGGAGAGAGGTTTGGATATACATCAAGATTGCTTTAGACAGAGTATTTTATTTGTCAACTCATCCTGGGAGAAACTGCGCCCTGCACAGTACACAACTTGACAAAGGGAGGAAAAACAATCCCAGAAAACCACCCCCATCTCCCATAAGTACGCTCCACAGGTTAAACTTCACTCCAAGCCACAGAAAACCAAATTGCTCTTTCCCTGAAACCAGGTTTGCCAAGAGGCTGCTGAACCCATTAAAGTGAAAATGGATACACATCACTTAATTTTTTTTTCCTGAATAATACTAGCACAATATCACAGGAAACAACAAGAAATTCCTTAACCAGGAAAAAAATAAAAAGAGGTTTAATAAAAAATTGGGCTGGTAATGCAGACAGGGAGCAATGCTGCCACTGGACAATTGGGGAACAGAGGCACAGAGGGGCTTAGTGACTTCCTCAAGGTCAAACACATAGAAAGGCACAAGCAAGGAAAGACTGAAGCACTGACTACAAATACTGCAACAGCACAGATACCAACTAGACACATGGACTCCTCATTTCCAACCGTCTGCTATTTTCCCAAATGTCCGAGTGGGCCATGCAATAATAGGATAAACAGAGGGCATGTCATGTTGGAAATACATAGGGCATAAATATGGAAAATACTGAACAGAACTGACATATACTGAACAGGTTTCTGGAAACATGCAAATGTCCGTGAGGAGTTGTTTCAGGTTTTTTTCTAGGGGAATAAAAGAACGTGAATTCAAATTTCTTTTACAGGCAGCAGATCTGTTGGAAAAATTAGTAATTCTTTAAATGTGAAATATCAGATCAGAGTAATCTTGAGACTAAGACACTTGAATTTAGTGTCTGCATGTGATGTAGAGAGCTCTTGAGTGCATGTTCAACTCCGTTTCCTACACATAAGCATCTAGGGCTTTGGGTACCTCTGGCTCCCAGCCATAGCACCCGCAGGACTTCTCACTTAGCACCCCATGCCCACATCTGGAGTGCTTTTCTCCCAGTCTGAGGGATAAAAAGAAAATGTTACTTTTCATACATGCTCCTGCAACACAGTGATGGGGAAAAATCATTTAAAGAACAACTCAGCTTCCTACTTGCAGTGATTTTAATTTAATTTTCGTCTTATATGGCTGTTTTCCAGACCCTACCTGGCATCAAGCTAATTCATACCTTCCTACACTGCTCAGCACTAGTGATAGACTCACTCCTAAGTGGTTCTGACAAAATTCGGCATCAAAGGAAGTGCTTTTCTCACTTTCCAGCAGTTGTGAAGGGATTTTTTTTAACAACAAAAAAAAAACCCAACCAAAACCCAACTACACCTTTTCATTACAGTGTTTTTAATTTCAATATTTTTTCTCTAAAACTACAAGTTTAGATTTGAGGATCCCACTGTGCTGTCTAATAGTCTCTCTCCATGCCTTGATGTAGTCCAAGTTCTCACAGAATCTCAAAGAAACAAAACCTACTGCTCAGAGGAAGCTGTCTCAGTGGGTTGTCCATCCCAGGGGAGTGGAAGCTGTAGTAAAGGCATTTAGACTTCTGTTCACAAAAAGAACAAAGAGGTATTTTAAATTTTGATTTTTGACCACCCAAAAAATCAAACTTGTATTTTTTAATGGGAAAAAACCCCCAAACTCCACAACAAAACCACTCAGTCTCTCCTGTGCTTTATACAGTGATATACTGGACAATGCTCTCAGGCACATGGCGTGACTCTTGGGAGTGTCCTGTGCAGGGCCAGAAGCTGGATTTCGGTGACCCGTGTGGGTCCATTGCAACACCTATTCTATGATTCTGTGATTCTATGAACTTTGAGGCATGTCACCAACTGAAAATCCTCCTTGCACAAGTGGTTTCTCGGCTGATAATACTTGGTTTCTGTCGTACTGTCACCCCCTGACAAATAGGTCCAACCTGGAAGGACTAAGAAGCCAAGTTAGACCTCAGCTAGCCCTTGAATGAGTGTGTGCCCTGGGCTGAAAGCAGATATATCTATTTTCTTGCTTTTCTCAATACTCAACCACCCATGACAGTAGCTTCTGAGCACCAAGAGCTCACTTTTTCTGTGTCCTCTTATCCTCAAGGAAGAAGCAAAGAGTTGGCATCGGACAAGGGTCTGCAAGAGGATACTGTGTCTCCATTCTTGCTCCACACTGCCTTTTCCACAGGAATGATACCACCAGAACATACAACCTTAAATGGAGTTATTTGATAGCTCTGCATTAAAACATCTGAGGGCGAAAAAAATCACACCTTTCCAGTAATTTCATGAAAACTGCATCATGGCAACTCCATGCTGTCACAGGAACAATATTAATATTTCAGTTGATATGATTCCAAACACCACAGAGAACGAAAGCCATCTTGTCTGGTTTTGGCTAAGAAAATCTGGGTGTCCTGCCTAAATCTGTAATCCAGGTTTCTGCCGTAAGAGACACAGGAGGGCCCGCTGGGCAGTCTGGACTGCCTCTCTCTCCAGTACCTACAGATCAGTCTGCACGCCTGGCTTAGCACAGAAGCCCAGTTCTGAAATAGTGACACTAATTAAATAAGAGGAGAGTGAGGGGAGACCTTGTGCAAAGTCTACAACTTCCTCACCAGGGGAAGCAAAAGGCAGGCACTGATCTCTTCTCTCTGGTGACCAGTGATAGGACCTGAGGGAATGGCATGAAGCTGTGTCAGGGGAGGTTTAGGTTGGATATTAGAAAAAGGTTCTTCCCCCAGAGGGTGGCTGGGCACTGGAACAGCTCCCCAGAGGAGTGGTCACTGCACCAGCCTGGCAGAGCTCAAGAAGTGTTTCGACAATGCTCTCAGGCACATGGTGTGATTCTTGGGGTGTCCTGTGCAGGGCCAGGAGTTGGACTCGATGATCCTTTGTGAGCCCTTTGCAACACAGGATGTTCTGTGATTAATCCCATCCTTCAGTGCCAGTGGCACCACCACAAAAGCTGTCCTCATCACTCTTTGCTCTCCCCTCTCCTCCCTTACCCATTCCATATATTTAGTAGGCACCCTGGCCAGCAGCACGCTGGTATTTAGAAGTCTTGGTTTCTTTTGGCAATTTAGTCCTGAGTTTTAGCTGTTTATACAGGAAGACTTAATGAGTACAGTTACTTGTGTGAAAACACAAGCATCTGTGGTTGTGATTACGGCTAAATTCAGCCTGCAACCTCAGCTGTCAATAGTTTATTATCTTTTTAAAAAATATAATAAAACTAAATCACATCCTCTAATTATAAAGGAACCATTTTGAGAAACCTGAAAGAGGTGACCTGCACCTTCTGGGCGGGAGTGCGCTTGCTGTGCGACCTTCCCGTCACCCGAAGCCTAACGAAGCAGAAATAATTGGGAAATTCCCTCCGATGTCACCTCTCAGATTGCGCTTGCCGCCTCTCAAGGCTGTCATCGCGCTGCCGCCTGCTCGCAGTAATCGCTGCTGGCACAGGACGTGCTCGTACCACGCTGCATTATTAGCAAGCTGTCAGACACCGGCGACGCAGAGCCCCCGTGCCAACACACTGAGACTTATAGGGGTAATAATGCTGTTTGTTAGGTAAAAATAACTGAACTCCTAGAGTAAAAATAAAACCACAACACAAAACTCTAGTCTTTGGTTGAATGCTGTTTTCTTTCTTTCTCAGTGCCAAGCTCAGGAATGGGTTTATGAGGTGGGTGCAAGCTGACGTTGAAGAGCAGTAATTTATCTGCAGAGTTCTCTCTGCAAGCCTACAAGGGTTGCTAGGGGCAAGTCCTTGCTATGTTATAATTGCTTTTTATGGGCCAGATAGTGCCTGTAAACCAAGCCCTGAGTAAGGACTTGCACACAACCTCCACCCCAGGGAGAGCAGCTCCAGGAGGCATCATGGCTCAGATACAGACTCCTGGGTCCCACTTACCTGCACATGTCCCTGCCATGTCCCCGGGGCAGTCACCCACCACGGACCCGTGACAGTAACACATCCTGGCACAGCTCCCTAGGCCCTGGCTCCCTGGGAAGCCCAGAGGCAGGAGGAGAAAAACCCCACACAGTCCTCATACCCCTGCTCCCAGCACTGGAATGGAACAGTGAGCAGTGACCCTCTGCACACCACACCCTGTGTTTGGAGCAGCCGAGAAAGGAGCAGGGGGATTCACACTCTCCTGTAAAAAATATCCATCAAAAGTCCAAGTCCAGCTGTCAAACAGTTAATGCCTTTATACCATCTTCCCCTACATAAGGAACAGCCTCTCAGTTCAGTTTTCAACCTAACACCTCATTCTAATCTCTCCTGGAGCCCATAAAAAATCTGTGAAAGGCTGTAAATAGTTCAGGAAGAATAAGTCCAAGTTCCTTCCCTCTAACCAGCTCCTCAACATACACTCTTTTCCGCTTCTCCTGTTTCAGTTGTAAACCCAGGATACAGGGATACTATCAATTTGCAGCAGTGATGATTGCTCAAGTATCACAAAGACAACAGGATAATAAAACAATTTACAACCAAGTTGAAACTCTTAGCAGCTGACCTCCCTCTCTGTACCCATGATATCAATAACCAAAATTTCTCCTTCTAGAACAACTGTAGCTTAGGAGCTTGGATCCTATGCCTCACTGCACCATGCCTGTATCTGTGCATGTAGCATGGGATGGCATTTTTCCAAAGGATATGCACTATATTAAATGGAAATAAAATATGACCATATACTTCCTATCCTCTCCAAATGACTGAATTTAAGATTAATTTACAGACACAACCTAGAAAACTGGACAAAATCAGTGTCACTTCCAGCAAAAAACTGAGAACAGGCACTTGGTGTGTTTCTTGGGGTATCCTGTGCAGGGCCAGGAGTTGGACTCGATCCTGATGGGTCCCTTCCAACTCAGCATATTCTATGATTCTGTGATGTTTTTCTGAAACATTTTTTCTTGCTTATACAAATGGTTAATACCTGATCTGAAAGCAGCATTTAAATCATCATCGTTTTTTAAACTGGCACTTAGGAGAACAGTTTCACACATGGCCATCCTGATACTGAAGACCTGTTTCACTGATATGAGCACAGGCTGGGTAGATGCTGGATCCGTGATAATGATATTTCTTGTCCCAAAACATCTCTGAAAAATAATATGGTGAACAGCATACTGGACTTCGGAGGTTTGGCTCCGTCATATCAACTCACTAGCTACTTGGCAAAGGGATAAATGATCAGTCACCTGCATCCATTCTGTCACATCTCATCATGTTTCTTAGCCTAGGAGTAAGAATTGATGTGCTGCTGATGTTTCTACCTTCGCAAATCAGAGCCAAAGGCTAAGAGGAGTGATTACCAATAACCAGAACTTGCACCTGCCGACCTCCTCCATTCTCTTCCACATTCAGGCAAGATCCACAGAAACATCTAGGTCAAATTGTTGCTAGAAACCAGAAAACGATGCAGCCTTGAATGGCAGCAGTGCACTGGAATGCTGGCAATGTCTCCCTCTGAGCCAGCTTACTCAGGAAACAAGCCTGCACCTGAAAGAATTGTAAGTAACTGAAGTCCAGGCTCAGCAGGACAATTAGAGTTATTGTGCTCTTAAGCATAAGGGTAAAATCAGTATTTCAACAACTACTTTTAGTTTTCAAATGTAATAATCTGGGGTGCCATAACTGAAGGTACCTTAAAAATGTTTTTAGAAGACTGAAAAACTACATTTTCTAATCAGATCATTGTTTCATTTTGGGTGCACCTAAACTGAAGCAACTGAAGTTCCTAATGAACTGTTTTCATAATTGGGCTGAATTAAACAAATGACTTTATTAAAATAAGGAGAGAAAATGCTTCTGTGTTCATATGTGGTACATGGGCACAACTCTTAGGAATCAGTCCTATCTGCTAAACTCCTCTTTTCATGCTGAGCTCTGGTACAGATTTTACCATATCTAGTGTCCCTCCTATCAATCACTGAATGTAAATTCATGCTTTCTGTCTGATGACTTGATGATTTTAGAGGTCTTCTCCAGACTGAATGATTCTGTGATTCTATGCTTTGCCAGCACATGGTTACATCTCTGGCTACAGATCTCTGGCTCCCAGGGAACGACTATCTACAGCTACTGCAGCAGAGCAGGCTTAGAGCTTGAGCCACTTCTTCACACCCAGTCACTGGGAATGCTGCTGTGAGAGATCCAGGGAAGAATCCACCCCTGCTGGCAATGGAAAAAAGAAATCCACGAGGAGATAAAAAAGTGGAAGGTTCCTGAGTGATCTTTATGCATATTGAGGCAATATGAGAATTCGGATGCTGCTGCTTCTCTTTAGACAACCTGGAGAGCATGTAAAATGGGGCAGAACAGCTAAAACTACTGCTCCTCTTTGGGTAGGAAAGCAGGGGAATCCAGACAAGAAAGATATGAACATATCTGTATACACATACAAATAATGAATGCAAGAACAGAACTCTGAGGCTACAACCTTTTTAGGTCTTGTGGGGAATATATCAGGCTTCTCTGTTGAACAAAGATGGGAGGAAAGCAAGAAGCAATGATGATGGTAGCCTCTCTACATGTGAGGCAGATGATGGGTAAGACAGACCTGTCTGACTCTCCTGTTAAGGAAATTTTGCAAACATCTGTACCTGATACACTTGTCAGAACATGATGAGTCCATATAGTCAGTGATCAGGCTGACAACTGCATCAGTTTCTCTTTCGCTTGGGTAGCTCCAAAGAGTAATCAAAGCTGCTGTCAACTAGAAGCCATTATTTAAATTTGGGGATCAAGCATTATCTCTTCTCAGTAGTTCCACAACCACCCTGTTCAGTGCCTGTTTACAAACGAGATGGTACTTTCTCAGCATAAGTTTATCTGAGATTTACACTTGTGCTTATCCATCTGGTCTTACAGGATAATTCTTGGCCATCTTTTTTTCTCCTTATTCCTAATGCATTCTTTGCTTATTTATTTAAGTTGAGGAGTATATCAATTTATTTTGCCCTTACAAATAAGCATTACAGAAATCTACTTCTTCCTTTGAAGATGCTAAGCTGTCCCTTTAATAGACAAGGATTATGAAGATCATGAAAAATCCCTATGCCATTAATATAGCTTCACATGTGTACTGTTAACAGCAAAATTAGGAGGTTAATGTATCATTCTGACAGTACTGGTTTTTAGTAGACAGTAATTGTATCCCATCATCTCTTTTTCTACTAAACCACTGGACTATCAAGAAAAGTTACCAAAAGTCTATCCTCAGCCCAGGGAAGACAACTTTCTGTATCTGTGGATAAGATGCAGTTTACACTAAAGACAGGAATGGCATACATAAAGTACAATTAATTACCAACACTTTGAAGACACCACAGCAGCAATTCAGTGAAATATGACATCCATGATGGACCAACAGGAAGGATTTACATAAATTTAACTTTGAGCTTCTGTATCTACACATCTTGTTTTTCAGTTTTTGCACAGAATATTTTTCTTCTCTCTCACAAACACAAACATAAGGATGTAAAACGTGAGTAACCTTTAGCTACATGGACCAATTTTTTTTGTTTTTTCAGGAGGACTTAAGGTAATTTATGCTCGTACCTATGAAAGTGAAGGATCTGTCATGGCAGACAACATAGCTAGCAATCAGTAGCTCACTAGATCTCTAGTAAAAGTTGTAATTATATTTGTATCTGTCTGGACAATGGGGAAAAGGTGGAGAGAAGCAAAAAGGCAGTCTGGGTTATAGCTGTTGTGCAGGTATTCCCTTTGGCAACCATGTAAGGGTGGCTCTGTGCCGGACCCACTGAGTTCTGAAAAGAACCACAGAATCATAGAATTGTTTGGGTTGGAAAGGACCTTAAAGAACATCTGGTTCCAAGGCCCTTGCCATGGACAGGGACACCTTCTACTAGACCAAGTAGCTCAAAGACCCATCCAGCTTGGCCTTGAACACTTTCAGGGATGGGGACTGTGAACCTATCTTTACAAAAAGGACAAAACCAGGAATTAGGAGGCAGTACTCTCCTCCTCGCTCTGAAGATCTCTTAATGCTTGCATAATGCAGAATACACTGCAAGCAATCTTTATTGATTCAGGTCCGAAACATGAGATGCAAATTTGAGAAAACTGTAGCGGGGGTCAGTATATCTCAAGACTGGACTCTGAGGCATTAAATATAAATACAGTAAATTTAGTAATAAAAACACTGGAAAAGTGAATGGACAAAAAAGTTAGTTTCAATTTGTTAGGTTTTGTAGAGAAAATCTTCAGTAAGATTTACTATGTGGCAACGCAACTGAAGACAACAGCCCTCACTCTCCAATTTTACACTACCCTAACTCTGCTGACTCCTCTGTGGCCACTTCCCACTCATGCTATTGTAATTTGGATGAGAATTAGACCAAGCACCCTCATGAAATTTTAATTAAACACTCAGCACAAGCGCTCAAGAACATTTTAAAAACTGCAGCAAGTGGAAGCAAGTACATAGAGTAACCAGTTGGGAATGCTGCTGTAACACCGAGACAGAGATGCTGTGTTAAGCCTGACTTTGAAAGACTGAAGCAGCCCCAAAGAATACATCACTGACACGGAAAATTACCAAACATTTATAAATAATACAGTATGCTCAAACCTATCACACTGCAAACAAAACAGATCAGCAAGCTATCAAGCAGCTGATGAGAGGGGAAGACACAAAGTCAGCCAGCCTGAAGTCAGCCAACTGATGACAACTGGTGTCAGTGACAGGGCAGGTGAACCGAGGTTTTAACAAGGGCTGCAGCAAGGGGGCTGCAATGGTGCGAGGTGCCTTCATGGTCCTGACTCTTCTTATAACTGCTCCAGGCTCCCGAAGCTACAGCCACGGCTGATACCCTTCAGCCGCCGGCAATTTCTGCGAGAAAAATCGAGGTAGAGGGAGTGGGTACGAGGAGTGAAAGGAAAAGTGTGATGCCAGAGAGTATCTCCAGCAGCAGAGTGGAAGTGACATTGAAAGCAAGCTTCACAGACAAAAGACAAATGCAGTCAAGAAATCTTAAGTACTATTAAAAGGCTCTGCAAGCGGATATGCCTATTGTGAGACACAGCGTAATTGGTTCTCTTTAAGTCTGAATGTCACTCAAAGAGTTTAGCAAGATGTAATAAATTATATCTGCAAGGAGATTCTCTTCCTGAACCATCACTGAACAGTAATGTTAGATAATAGATCATAATGCTACAACTGAGTGCTCCTGTCAGGCAGAAATTTAGGTAAACTCACATTGCTTTATTTACAGGATTTGACCGCCAGGGTCAAATCATCACATCAAATCAAAATTGGTAATGAAACTTAATGGATTCTAGCTATAGTAACTAAACCATGATGTAAAACCCACCACCCTTCTCTTGTTGACATCCAAGTGTCACAGGCAGACTGATGCTCACTCATAATGTACCCTTAGTTCAGCCTTTTGTTCTGAGGTAACAAGATGACAAGATTGCACTGCCTGGTAAAAGCCCACGATCACTTTTGCACTGCCTGGTAAAAGCCCTCAATTATATTTATAAGGTGATGTCAACAAAAATTAACAGAAGAGTACAGGTCTCAATTATACTAATTTGATATAACTTGTTACAGATTTCAGAAAAAACTCCAGCTGCAGACAGGGGAGGCACAGCAAGGTGAGGCCAGTGGTGGTGGATCTACCCCTGACAGCAGGTCGAAGCCTCAGTACCAGGGGACACCAGAAGGGACGGCCAGTCCTGAGCTCCTGACTCTGCCTGGGGTGTGAATCCAAAACCTTACACCCCCCTCCTCAGAGAACAGCCAACTCACGGCAGGAGTGTGGAACCACAATGAAACAAACTATCTGGTTCCTCCCACAGGTACTGCACCAAAGCAAAACAAAGTATCTAAAATTTATTGCCTGAGAGAAAGCTTAAACTGTATCACCAGCCTTTGGTGGAGAACCTCGCCGCAGAAATCCTCCAGTTTTATGCCGGCTATTTAATTCAACTGTGCTTCATCAAGAAACACCAGGTTTCTGTTTCAATTCTAGAGAATTGAACATTCCCTCCCAGGTAAATGCTCACAGCCCTGTAGCAGAAAGTCATATTTTCTCTTGCTCCCTCTGCAAAGCTTGCTGTGCTTTACTTGTCCTTCCATTACAGAAAATCATTAATTCTTTTTTTGCACTGAGAATCAGCATAAAAGAAAGGGTACCGAAGGTATCATTATAGTGCATCTAACCTAGTACACTAATCTCCTGGAAGAGGAAAAATGCCATCTTGAATCTTTGGGATGAGAGAACATTAAGCATCCTGGGTAAGTGCTATAGCTACTGCATTATTTCGTCGAAGACAGAGCCCTTCCACTCTTCTTACACCTATCTTCAAAAATAGCCTGGCAATGACAAGGTGCAGGCTGTCCAACCCATCCAGCAGGCTTTCCTTACGTGCAGAGAAACCTTCCTGGATCAAGCTCATCCAGTTTATATGTGAAACACAATCCACACTGATCAGTCCTGTGTAGACCACAGTGGACCCCAGGGCCCTGGGGCAATGCGAGTGTTCACTATTAACACAAATGAGCTGAAAAACTGAAGAGACATCAGGGTTGTGTGCAACTAATTATGGCTTTGGGACTGCAATATTAGATTTATGTCTTTAAATTCTAAGTCTCATTTTAGGCAACTGATGTTTTCTGGATGTGGCCCCTGGTGACTACTTAGCTGAAGTAGATTTCCTGTTGCCTAAGCATATAATAATGATGTTCCACCAAAGTAACCACCCAAGTGTCCCTTCACAGCCTTTGGAACCTGGCTTCAGAAATGCTGACTTTTTAGAGGTCCACATTCGGTTAAGCAAATCCCGTCCCAGGTGTTAACTTCACATGCAAAAACCCAAAACTAAACCACATTTTCCGTGGCCTGGAGGAAGCACACACAGATCTAGGGGATTATACTGAGAGGGGAGCAGACGCTGGATGCTCGGATGCTTGCTGGGAGGGCTGGTATGATCACAGGAAGAAGAAGGGGACAGCAAAACGGAGGTTTTGCAACACAGTCTGAATGCTCCTTCCCTGCCCCAGCCCAGCCTCAGGCACACTGCACGTACTGTGCTCCTCCGTGCTCACCACGGGTCCATCGCTCGCACACGCACAGCTCTGCTCCCAAGGCTAATCCCAAGCAATTTCCTACAGACAGTTATAACACTCAAACAAGATGATTCCACAAAAATCTCCAAAGCAATTTTAGGAGTAAAACAGTGTTATTTTTTTTTCCTGACAGTCCATATTAGAAATCAAACTCACCCGTTGTGGCTCCTACTGTACCTCTTAACCTTTTCGAAGCCACAGAAGGTGACAGGGCTGCATGAAGTCTATGTTTGAGAATTCACATGCTTCTCTGCCCTAAAATTGTTATTTTCCCCAGCTGCAGCCTCTACCTACAGACTCTGGGTGACCTCCAGGAGCTGTCTGTTTTGTATTTGTCCTCTACAAAAACATGGTGATACGGAAGTGGTGTACATGGTTTGCATGGGGAGAAGTAGATGGTTCTCACATGAAAACACGAGATTAGACATGAAATTTTAGGACACTCAGTGACATTTACTTAAGGAACACTGTCTACTTCAAACCTGGTCCCTGTAAAAAAAAGAAAAAAAAAAAAGACAGCTCATACCTACTAGACAAAGCCTGCCATCAGTGTGTCTCAAAGCAGTTAAAGAAAAGAAAATAAACAATACACCCACGTAAGACTTCCTCCAAAACATACTGATTTTCTAGTCACGTTTTACCACTTAAGCACAAACAAACTCCTATGCAGATACAGATCTTTATCTTCTTTACCCAAACACAAGTTTCATGCTATGGTTACATAAAAGTTCCTTCAACCCAGTCTAAAACAGGGTTCTCCTGCTGGGATGGTGATGGATGAGGGTTGTGAGGAGAGGCAGAACCTGATGGCATGGCCAGGGAAGGCTCATCCTCCTTGGTATGGAGCTGAGAGGCTGATGGTACACAAGGTATATGAGTGTGGACACCAGGACTACACGGGGTATGATGGGGCAGACGGGTGAAGCCTTGCACAAGCAGAGTGACATTCACAGTATCCACATAGGCCAGGCTTTCAGAGACAGAAGACCATGGAAGCATGGAAAAACCATGGAAAAGACAGGTCATACGTGTTCAACAGTTCCACTCACACTGCTTGTACAGCTGTGCCTTTCCTGCTGTGTCCTTTCTAAACAGAAAGCTCACACAGGCTTGTCTGGTTAGAGATTCTGTGCACTGTTAAATGAGATTATGCAGTAATTAGGAAACAGACTCTAAAGCACTAGAGATGTAAGATTCCAAACTTCGAAGGTAACAGAAAAATATTCGGAAAGAAAATCCTGTCCCTTGCACAAAGAGAAGCAAAGGCATCAAGAAGTTTTTTACACAAGATGCAATTTCAGGACAATTTGTTACTTTAAACATGTAATTCTTGTCAGATTTCAAGATTTGGATGGATGCAGGGCCCCAGACACCATTTAGGTGGTCAACTGATAAGCAGGTATCTGGAATGAAGAGAATCAGGACTGGATTTAAAACACTTCTAATTTCAGTGAAGTAGATCTGAAACTTCGCGGTTAAGTGTCTGATTTGCACTTGGATTTGCACAGGCAGATCCCTGAAGCCTGCATGGGTCCCTGAGCAGCACCTGCAGGACTGACTACTTAGTCCTTGTTTGACTGAGGAGAGCTGTCAGAAGGCATCAAATCAGTGACAATTTTCATAAATAGGGAATTGATTAAAATTCTGCACAAGAATTTTCCTCTTAGAGAAAAGCTCAGAGAACCCACAAGATGCCACAAAAAGCAGCTGGTAGCGTCTCCCTCTGTATCTCTGGTAAATCACTCAGACTGAACCACGTTCAACACCTCCCTAAGGCTTGGAGCCAGCCCTGCCCCTCTGTTTTGTAGGGCCTCACTAACGCTTTCCACGGGATCTGTGGCCACTTCTGCAGCACAGCACCCATCTGCAGCCCGGGAGAGGTCCTGCTGGGACATCCCGGTGGCTTGGGCTCATGGGATGCAGGTATGGACAGCCATCCCTACAGCACAGAAGGGATTAAACATGTAACTTCACTGTGATAACATGGGACTTTTACAAGGCCAAACATGGACTTTGTGTTGGAGCAAAAGCACAGGCAGCTCTGGACAGCAAGCTCAAAACCTGCAACAAGGGCATCAGAATTAGTCCCCTATATTGCTGTGAAACTACTACTTCACGGCCTGATAAAGCCTTATCATCACACTCAAAAATTATTTTTGAACCCCCAGAATGCTGGAAAAAGCAGATGGAACAATTTAGATTAAAACCCCACAATCAAACTCAGTTTAAAACACTGACCCATTTGTAGTGTAAACGTTTGAACTCCAGATTGCTTCACTGCACTCCTGGAGTCAGACAATGTCTTCAAACATAGGAGAAAACCCCAAACCCATCAACAACCAAAAAAGCATTTACAGGTTATTCCCTAACCATGGCTAGATGTATTGCATCATAAAATGTCAACATCAAAACAATATAGAAAAAATAATTACAGACAGTGTTAGTGTTGTAAGCTGATAAGGACCAGATGGTCTTTTGTATTTATGGTTTGCCTTGTGCATACAAATGCTTTTGGGATCTAATTAGCCTTCAACAAAACTCAAACTGGGTAATTACTATCATTATCCCCTTTTCAAATAAATCTGAAGTCTAAACTGCAATTAAGTTTTTTATCTTACAATTCATATCCACGTATTTTAAGGATTGTTCTTTGGTATCTTTTCACAAATCTTCTCCCAGTGATTGACATAAATAAAATGGAAGAGCTTAAAATAATTTTTAAAAGGATGATTTTGTACAAAGAAGAGTTTTTGGTTAGTGGAGTTAAAGCCTTCCTGAGAAACGTCACATCTGTAGTGAATAGGTTGCTGATTTCCCAGCAATTTACCCCTGGCACCTTCATGGTTGTTGCATGTCCCAGATTCCTACTGACAGCAATCATTAAAAACCAAGAGTGGGGCACAACTGGCAGAGCTGCTGACAGACACGTGTAAGGAGGTGCATAACTCCTCCTGTACATACAATAATCATCTCTCATATGACGTGAAGTGGCAGTCATTCTAATTAACTTTGAACTTAGGCAACACATAGGCTGATGATGGGCTATGAAAGGGTAGTGGTGCAAATAATAAGCAAGAATGTCATTTTTATTGGTTTCTTGCCCTCAGGACAGCTCATCACATGACACAGGTAGCATGCTACAGGAAAGCATGACACTATAATAACGCACACCACTGAATTTGCTTAATAGGGAATTAATCAAAATCTGTCCAAAAATAGATAGCAGATGAGATTACAGTGTTATGAGCTAATCTTCTTCCACTCCCATCCCCAACAAATGATTATACGTTACAGAACTGCACTTCCATTTCCTCTTGCACGAAAGAAAGTACTGAGTTAAAAGATGATACTGAAAAAATAAAAAAACCCACCACAATTCTTGGCAGCTAAGGGAGGACATATTCACTGGTCAAAGTTTTGGTGCAAATTCCTATTTTCCTGATGAAGTATTTTCATTTTATTCTACTGCTTCTGTGAAGATCATTAACAGAGTATCTAAATCAGTACTAAAATAAGAGTAAATGCTGTTTCAATCTGAATTGGCTTTCTGATAGCAATAACAGTGATTTCTCAAGATGAACGTCTGCAAACATTACCTTCTTTCTCATGTGAACTGAGAGGAAAAAAACCCACTTAAATTTGACTGTTCTGTGAGAAAGGGTTTAAGCATTTTTAACCCCCCTGACACTACGCCAGGTATTTCAGACATGGGACCACAGCAAGTAATTCAGGCTGGAAGGGACCTCAGAGAATCCATTTTGCCATATTCACCATGGGACTGCCCATCCTCTTGATGTTAAATGCATGCTTTTGTGCAAACCAGGGTCAATTTTTATTAAACTATTTTTTTCTGCAACACCAAACCTTGAAGCATTGAACTCAGCAGATAAACACAGGCTCCTATGCTGATACAGAGAGATTCCCAATACTCCTGCTCCATTTCCACTCAGACAAGTTCCCATCAATGTCTGCGTTCCTAAGCCCACATCTGTCGCGTGAGGAGGAAAGAGTTTCACGCCTGGCTGAGTTTTGATGCAACTCAAATTAGTCACCTGCTTGTCTATCAGCTCATTTAGCTGTGCCCGTGATGGGTGAGTGTGCTTATAGCTTGCCAAAGTGCCCAGGCAAGGACAGGCAAGTGTGGCCATCTTGCCTCTCCCACCTCCTCATTCAGAGATGAATTCCTTCTGCTAGCATACGCAAAATCGAAATTCAACTCTTCCCTTCTCTTGCTTAGTAAGGACAAGAGATCTGAATCCAGGCTGGAAGTATTATTGCAGTTACCTGACAGGAGTTTTCTGGGACATCCCCTCCTAGTGCATCTGTTTCATTAGCAAAAAATAATTGTATGTTCATGGGAGCAGGGACAGAAGAATAGATTTCTTTTTTCCCAGATGACTGTCGATATCACCTGGCTACTGAGTCACTGTCACTGTCACTCTTTGTGGCCTAATTCTGTAATGATTTCCATGACAACAGAGCTATTTGCAATTTGAATATTGTGGAGTCTGAAAAAAAAATCTTTACAGATAAAAATGCAAAGAAATATTATAGATAATATTAATAGCAAAAGAAAAAATGGAAAAACCAGCCCCTACACCAGAAGTAATCCCCGTCTCTGACTTGAGCAGACAATTTCTCTATGTTTTCAGGTAGCAACAAATACTGTTAATGGGCATAATAAATTTTATTTCTGCCATAGTAAAAAAACTAAATACTTAATTGCTGATTTCCTAATCTTCAGTTAAGGCAAAAAACCCAAACCATAACAAAACATTTCTGGTAGACCTTCATCTTTCCTTAGATGATACATCTGTTAAACAGACAGGCCCTGTCCTGGAATGTTCTATTTCTTTGTAATGATTATAGGGTCAGAGAAATTTAGTATAATTTAGGTTGTAAGAGACATGTGAAGGACATATAGAGCATTTCACTGCACAAATCAGGAGGAAAAGCTCAGGTGGCTCAAGGACTGGCAGAATTTCAAGTATCTACAAAGATGAAAACTCCATAACCTCTCTGAGCACCTGTTCCAATTTCTGAGCATCTTCAGAGTGAGAAAGTCTTTTCTGATTTGTATCTGAAATTTCCTGTACTGCAACCTGTATGCCTGGAGTGACAAGGACAGGTAGACTGCAGATGTCTAAGGGCAGGGGAGGTGAATGCTACTCCCATTGTTCTTCCACAGGCACAGCAAACAATATTCTTTCCAGACTGTCATAACTTCCCAATTGCACACGTCCTAGCAGATTGGCTATAATCTCAAAAAACCAACCAAGTTTCCTGGTATCTTGGCATCGCAAATTAACACAAAATCAACACAGGACTGTGTTGTGGTTGTTTTGTAGTTTTTTTTTTTTTTTTTTTTTTTTTTTTTTNTTTTTTTTTTTTTTAATTCTCCTGCCCTTTTCCCTCCACTCTTCTAGTCTCATCCTTATCTTTACAGTGCTACACTACAATATTATGCTTCTTTTGGCCATAGAAACCACTGAAAGAAAAGTGGTGAGGAAGAGGTCCACAGCCTTGTAAAGGGCTTGCCAGACTTCTGCTTGTGTGAGTCACGAGTGGCCGAGTGCCTACTCCTGTCCTTGCTCTCCAGTGAGAGCATGGGGACTAACTGGGTGAGGGCTGACTGCTGCAATGTATCCCTGAGTTCACATGCAATCCTCTCTAATTATTCCATGGGAATCTGTAAAGCTGGACTTCTTCCTCATGCCTTCCTGCACACCTCCAGAGATATCCACCTGTTACACGGATGGAGTGATGACTGTTTATCAGAGGAGGGAGATGAGTCAGACAACGCCACAAGCAAATCAGAAAACTCGTCTTGTGCTATGGTGGTGGAACACAAAAGCCAGGTGAGGGAGGGCGTATGATGTAAAACCAATACATCCTTGGTGGTGTGATGTGCTTACGGAGTCAGTTCTGAAGTGGAAGGAGGGCCCACAGCCAAGAGTCATTTTAAGGCAAAGGATGTCTCCAGAGCCAGAACACAACACAGAGTGAGCCTGTGGCAGACAGGCTCAAAGGCTGAGGAACCTTTCTTTCAGGGGGCTCCCACAGCTTCTGTGGGAAGCGCTCAAACCTGCA
The DNA here is from genome assembly GCA_013400235.1 of Oriolus oriolus. Lineage (NCBI taxonomy): Eukaryota > Metazoa > Chordata > Aves > Passeriformes > Corvidae > Oriolus > Oriolus oriolus. The sequence goes on along the minus strand of VXBT01003514.1, from coordinate 1,747,009 downwards.
GGAGTTATCAGCATCATAGGGAGAGCCTGGAAAACCCATCTTTGCAGGCAATGCCAATGGAGTAGAAAGTAGAAGGAGTTTCCAGCTAGATTTGGAAAGATGGGGTTAACGTGGTTAATGCTTCTGGACCATCCTGAAACATTAATGGTGCAATTGCAGCTGCATCATCCGTGACCACAGTTCTATGAAATGAAGTGACACCTCCAAATCCATCAATACTGATGAGAAATGCACGGAGAAGCCTACCAGTATGGACCACCAATATGTACAGTGCAAGGCTGCAAAGCCATGCTCATGTCAGACAACTGTCACTCTGAACCCATGCCTTGGATTTCAGTACAAGTTTGTGCCACCCCAAGTTATTGCATGCAGCTCAGTGCTCTGCTACAGGAGCAGAGGATGACTCCACTAGGAAAACCAGAATCAGCTCTCAACAGGCTCTTTTCTGAACAAAAAGTGGACAAAAAACACAGACAGTACAATTCCAATAGACATGGGAGTCCATGGACATGGACTCATAAACCTCTTATCATGGTGAGTTCAGGAGAACCACGACAGTGATCAAAGGAGTGTTTGAGTCATGAGTAGATGAAGGCATCCTTATTTACAGAAGCACCTTGGTACCTGGTAGAAACAAATCACATCTGAATTGATGCTAACCTAAAGTGGCCCAGCTTCATGCATGAGTTGGCCTAGATGACCTTCAGGTTCCCTTTCAATCTAAGCTTTTCTGTGATTCCATACACGAAAACAAATAAATTAAAAAGAGATGAAAAGAACAGAAAAGAACTCCTCCATGGGACATAGGCAGGGTGTGAATGCTCTCTCTTGAAAAACAGCAGTTGAGGAGAGCAGAAATTATGCCATATCATTATCATTCATGCCCCTTTGCATGGGGTCCTTAAAGCATCTGGATAGACACATGAGAGACAGATACACTCAGGGAAACAGTCTGGCACTTGTGTGCTGGGTGAGTGGAGGTCTGCAGTGCGGTGTGCACACAGACAGGCACTCTTAAGGATAACTATATTTTATTCCCCAGCATAAAACTCAATTGTCCCAATAATGGCATGGCTTGCAGCCAACAGTACTGTTGTGTTTTGCTCCAAACAATAATTGAGTTGACAGTCCATTTTTTCAGTGGAGGTTGAAATATCAAATTTGATCAGATATTAGTACTGATGCTGCTGCATTTTGCCAGCTTGACAGTTTTTCTGGATGACAGGGGGATTTGTGATCACAGCACCATGACTTCAGAGCCACAGCTGTGGCAGGAAATTGCCTTGGTCATGGATTTGGAAACATGTGCTGCAGAATATAATACAGTGCAAGAGTGGGAAAGTGGGTCAAACAGACAGAACTCAGACCCATGAGTGACAGGTGACTCTGAATTCATTGAGTCACCGAAAATGCTGTGGTCTGAGATGCCTTTCCTGCAATTTTCCAATCAAAATCCTGCCTCTTCTGGACTTTGGATGAATTTCTAACAAGAGGGAAACACAACACAGATAATGAAAATTACAATATGTGTCTTTTCTGCAGCTCTGTTAAACTTGAAGTTGGTGATTATATTTAAACCTTTGCAGCCATTGGTTTTCAGATTTTTTTTTTCAAGCTTTTATTCAGGGAAACACACTGTGCATATGGTTTTGTCTCCTTGTTTTCAAGAACATGCTTAGCTTTAGAAGCGTGCTTAAATGCTTTCTCAAACTGCTTTGTGATATGTGCCTTAACGCAGGCTGGCATAACTGCTTAGCCACGTAGCAGCTCACCCAAAAAGTTCTTACTGCCCATATGGCTCATTACACCTCTCTCCTGCAATCTCTGCTGGATGCCAAATGGCTCCTGTGAGAACCTTAAGGAGTGGTTCTCGACCTTCTAATGCCACGTGGAGTTGGTATTGCTGGGGAAGCCACCCTTCTTACCCTCGATAAAAGCCAGGCAATCATACTCTCCTGATGCAGTAGTGGTGAACTAAGTTACTCAGCATAAAAGCTTCATGAGCTGCAAAGAATGCGGGCAGATAGGGAGTTCTTAAATACGTGCATCTTAATGGAACTTCCTGAATTGTGAAATGCAGCTTTGCCCATCAGAAGCTACACCTGCTGACATGCTGCGAACCTCAGGCAGACCCCGTTCCCAAAGAACTGAGAGTTAAGTGAATACATTATGTGTGCCTGCCATTCTTTCCCAATAACCTTTTTTCTTCTCTCTTAGCTGATTTTAACCTTCACTTGACACGAAGAGAGAATTCTCTATCCAAGATTATTTTTTCCCCTGATGACCATGGTATGCACAATCATGCTTTAGGTACCTGCTGCATCCTCAATCCTCTTGTGTTTTTTAACCTTTTTGGATGGTATTAACTGAGCATGGCAGAGGGGCAGCTAGAGAAAGGAGAAAAATAACCAAGCATTCCTTTCAGTTCACTTCCAAAATCCCACCAGTTAATCTCCACAGCTCTACGTAGGAGCCTATGTGTCACTGTCAGAACACTCTGAGAATGGAAAAGTGTAAGAGTGGAACTTCAGAGATGTATAGAGAGAGAAGATAAAATTCTGTTTTCCAAATTTCAATTTAAAAGAATCTTTAGATGTTTTTAAGTACTATTTTAATGAGGAGAACCACCTCCCTCACTTGTGGCTCTCCCCTGAACCTAACCTTTTTGAGGAAATCTCCTCTAAGAAGCAAGTTCCCAGATGATGTTTGTAGGCTTATGGCCCTTTCAAGACTGGAAATGTATCTAAGCCCACAATCTGGGAAGAGGCCTCTGGCCAAACCCCCAGCACGTGCTCTTGATTCTGGCACACAGACAAGTCAGCAGCTCTTTCCAGGTACCTAAAGACTCTCTCTGTCTTGCTACAATGCCCAAATCATTCAAATACATGCAGCAAGGTGCAGTTTGCAATACTCCCCCCAACCTCACAGTATTTGCCCCCACAGCCTAACAAATTGATCCGGTGTAAGAAGATCTTAAAGTGACTTAAACACGAAAAATGAACACAAAATCCTTTTCCTTCTGTCAACACTAAGGGATAAACTTAAGGCATGCCCTACTGGCTCCGGTAGTTCTTAAGGAAAAAACTGGGTTTGCACTCCAGACAATGGTGTATTCACAAACATTTGCTCCAAGAGATCTCTTTGGAGGAGAGATGATAACACAGTTTTTACAAAGAATCTTGCTTTGTATGCCAAGCTGATTTGCTTCAGAGAAATGATGGAGAGATAAACTCAGTAGAGTTTCCACAGGACTTTGAGCTCGAGAGAAGACAGGGAGGCCAAGTTGTGCATCAAATGGAGCATGCTGCTAATCCAAAACTACTAGTGCTGGCCTTCCAGTGGTTCAGAACATGGCTGCTTCTCAACAAATTAGAAATGACAGATTTAGTGCAAATTCAAAGGGAGTAGAGTATTGATACAGGAGCCAGGGCATGATGAAAGCTTTCACACTAATACAAATGCTTTGGTTCAGTCCCTGCTCCCTACACACAACATGTCCCACTTTTGTGTTTCTGCCTGACCAAGCGGTCCTTGACATCTCAACACAAGACACTTCTTGTTACGTGACTCTGTCAACTCACCAGGCTTTTCCATTCATATGTCAATCTACCACTTGCCTACTTACCCCAGTTTCCCCTGGAACTCAAAATTAGCGCTAAGGTCAGAGCTTTGGCAGGCAGAAATCAGCTCTGCTTCAGTGAAATCTCTCACCAAACCAAGCTGTAATACAGCAAATCACCTACATAGCTCTGGTCAGAAGGGGAGCATCTCTAATGTTCCTCTTCACTCAGATCATACTCCCTTCCAACTGTTACAAGCTTGATGGCATCCGCTACCACCGGTCTGAGAGCAGTTTTATTTCTATCCTCCAGTTAGACTCTGGTTTTATGGCATTTTATGACCATCCACACCTTGTCAACGACCACCCCCATTTCAGAATAGGACCTGGAACATTAACTGGAAGGACGAGGCTGCCTGTGCTCGTTCCCTACCCACAGACTGTCCCTCTTGAAGACCAGCCCTCCCGAGGGAAGCAGGAGGTGTCCCTTGAGTTGAAGCCAAAAGACAAAAAGAGGACTAGTGCTACACAAACCTCTCCAAACGTTTTCCACTAAAAATGCCTGGCAATATGCAGTGAAGCCCAGAACAGTGAAGTCACACTGTGTGCTTCAAGCGTGAAAGTATAATGTGAAAAGACTTTCAACCGGGAATTGTCTAAGACAGAACCAGGGGCTGCCAAAGAATTTAGGTTCCTAGTGGTCCTTCTCTTTCATGACAGTGCCATCTCAAACGAACATCTGTATTTTATGAGATTATACTGTAATCTGTGTGCAACAACTTTAAGGCAATAGACCTTTGTATTTGAAAGTGCTCCAAACATGAATGCATACAACCACGGGTAGCCTGCTACTCAGAGCATGTTGTCTGCACTCCAGCTTCAGGAGCTTTCAATCTGTTAAAATACCACAGAATGTATGTCAATATATCCATGGAAAGGGGCCATAATCCTTTCTATTACCCTTCCTGTTTCATTGCCAGTCACTTTTGGAGCCAGGGAAGGACATTTCTTTGAACATTTGTGTTTCACCGTGCCTTCATTTCCATCAAGACCCCCATAACACATATTGCAGTCTGTTGCAGGCTTCTTTATGCCCTGAGGGAAGAGAGGGGTGTGAGCTGTTCAAATCCAAATCTTCGAATAAACATGATGCAGCCTCAGCAACTGAGGCCCTGCTGCCAATGGGAAAGCTACTGCACACCCAGCACCATTGGCTGCGGGAGGTTTGGGCAGCAACGAAACCCCGCGTGTAATGCTGCCAGAGGAGCCTCTGCCCAGATTTAGCACGGCGAGAGCCATGGACTAACCTGGGACACAGCTTGGTGGCCAGGATGCATCCCGGGAAGGCAGGAGAGCTCGGTTAGAGACCTTTGCAGGCACAGGAAGGAACTGAACCTGGTTCTCCCTTTGGGAGGATTTTTTTAAGCATCAATAAATCATGCTGCATGGGGATAATACTGTCATCTCCTTCTCGCAACTGTTTTTGTTGCCAATCGGTTCTTCCCAAACTCACCTTACTGCAATCCTGGAAAAGGTAGGGTTCAAACTACCACGCACAGACAGAAGCCACATGGCCCAGCCACAGCCCTGCTGGTAAATGCTGGTGCTTGTACCACAAGTTTTACAACAATAATTAACTGTATGAGCTATATGTGACTCCAAAACTTGTAAGACCTTGTCTGGTCCTGAACATGTCTTAGTGTGGTGTTGGCTGTTCCTTCACAAGTCAAGAAATGTTTGTTGCTGGCTCTACAATCAGATGCCTACTGCCTCATTTGATCAGCTGTAAAATAAAATTTGCCTGTGTTTATTTGCCTGTTGACTGCCTTGTGGTTTTGAAGTTGTTTTAGTTGCATCATTGCCTTATTTACTAATTTACCTTTACTTCCGTCCTGCTTAGCTTGTGCGACTGCAGATTCTTTTCCTGCTCCAAAAGAGAAAACATGGTTTGTACAGCAGACTAGCAAAAGTAAGTAACTGTGGTTCAAGTAACCTCGTGAACCAACAGGAAGCACACAACCTATGAACTACTGTGACACTGAACTAAGGAGAAAAAATAATTTTGAGTGAACCAAAAACTCAGGAGAAGGACATCCCCATCATCAACATCACACTCCTCTTGCAAAAAGCATGTGATGCTGACAGCTCCATCTACTAAATAGAGAAGGAAATGTAAAATCGGACAGATACTTGGGAACATAGTTTTACTGTACTACTTATGATCCTTTATGGAAATTTGGTGATCTAGATTCTTGTTCTAATTGGTCTAATGATAAGCAGCTGTTGTTGCATTTGATTACACTGAAAAGACAGTAATTAAAATTAAAAAAATTCTGAGACTTGCATTCTTGTATTAGATGTGTTCTTCTGGTTGCCCATAATTTGTATGAACACATTTGGAATTCTATATGTAAAAATATGCATGTGCATATATACACATACAGTGATTTACCGAACACTTTTATTACACAGGAGCGCAGCTGTGGAAACTATCACAGGGTTGATTCACGAATTTAAAGTAAATCAGACCAAGTGAATTGCTGGAAGATCTGTATGCTGCTATGAACAGCCATAGATAAAGTGCATAAAATATCTGTGAAAGTGATCCCACAAATCCCAGAGTTAATATATTTTATTTAAATGGACCATAAGGAATTACATTTTTTCCATTGCTTAAAAATATTTCACTATAATTTGCGTTGCCAAGATCGCATCTCCTTCTTAGAAGATATGATACAGGACAAAGCAAAAAGCAAAAGCTTCTTTATAGAAAAAAGGGACCAAACCAATCAGTTCAGTACTGTTCTGAAAAACAGCTAAGCTCTGAATCTAGGCCTTACCCTACCCAAAATACCTGAACTGAAAGCCTGTTATGTCATTTATGTTACTTAGAAGAGTCACAACCAAAGGGATGCTAGTTAAATGAAAAATCTTAATGCAATTTTCAGTGCTGACCCTTTCAGTGCTCTTAATTTTTAGTGTCGCATCAATCTCACTCTCATGGTAACTATTATCATTAAGCAAAGATGAATACTCTTTATCAGCAATCAAAAGAGGTTTCTGAGGGTTGCCTGCAAAGAACAGTTAAGGGAAAACTTTCCCAATTAATAGACTATTTTCCTTTTCCTGCTGAAGTCAAAAGGTTATAAGATTTCCTTTAAAAAAATAGATTAAGGTAAAAGGAAGTCTTTGCGACTATGGGACAAATTTCATTTGAGATGAGGTCAATGAGTGCCTTCTCAATTCATTATTAGTCTGTGCAGCAGAGGACCGGATGGTCAGCCCCCAGCTCTACCCACAATCATCTATCACAAGGTAAAATCAAGTCTTTCATTTTCCCTGCTGTTTCATGTTGTTCAGAGGGCAACGTAACAACAGTACAATCCTCTGCAGGTTTGTTCTTGGCCACCTCTTGCCCTGGTAAGTGATTACTAAAATTATTATAGAGATACTCTGCTGAAGGATTTATTCAGGCTGGTAAAGTGTGCCCATTTAACCAATGCTTTAATCACGAACTCGAACCCACACTGCTGCTATCAACTCACTACAGGTTTATCTAAAATGAAGAAAACCACCAGCTTACTCCTGCTTTAGAAGCAGTAATAGGAATGAGCAGCACAGGACTGGTTGAGCTAAACACTAGTTCTGCTTTTATGAAGATAACCATGTCAAGTGTTGGATAGAAAGCTTTCAGGGACTGGACAAATTGCTTCAAAATGCTTCAATGTAAAAAAATCTTCTAAAATGCATTCCAGCCAAGCTCATGATGTGGCAGGTATCGTAGACAATTATGGAGCAATACCAAAGTCATGATCTATGCAGACATAAGGGTGAGCTGAAATCCTAAACCACTGGGGTCGTTTAACAGTATATGGTACAGCTGGTTTCATTACAGCTTCTTTCTTCGTGCGTCCTGCTTCCTATTTTATTTATATCCTGATCACTATTACATCTGTCGTTTCAAGCATGTATCTGATTTTCTGCTTCCAGTCCTATACCATCTATTTTTCACACATTTTTTCCCCAAGGAAGGGGAATCATTCCTCCAATGACTAATTAAGAAAACTCATATCCACATATAAATCTAATGCTCCATATAGCTGCCAAATAATACGCAATCGGCATCTTCATCTTTAAATTTATGATATCTGACTAGTGCCCTGAGCAATTCTTAACTCCACCACCTTCACTTTAACAGGGATGGGTACCAGATGTTCCTGAGGAAGTTACAAGAAGACACCAAAATACGTACCCTGTGCACCTTGGAAGTTTCTTCATGCCTCCCTCCCAATTAAGGGCTGGCTCTGAAGCATGAGGGTTTATAAATCTTGGGTATTTTTCTAATTTTACCCACCTAGTACAACTGTGGATATTCTCATTAGCAGGTTTCCTATCAAGTTCCATACCTTAAGGCCACAAACAGCACAGGCTCATTATCTCGCATTACTTTTAATTCTGATTGTTCAGTGCTTGAAAAAAATGAACAGTAAAAACTTCTAAAAGCCTTAATGACATGAGATTTGCTAAGGATGCTTCTAATGGGCAATAAAGCCACCTTTTTCACAAGGAATAAAGTACCAAAGGTGGAATAACACTTACCATGATCAGTGAACATGCCCTACACTCCATACACATGCTTTTACATTCTTAAGTTTTACACTAAACATTTATTATGTGGATACAACTTCTCATTGTACATCCTTGCTGAAGGTATTTCAAAATCACTTAAAGCCCTAACAGCTTTAGTTTCTTCTTCTAGTTTTGCAAGCAAAGCAGCAATTTAAGTCCACATAACAGACACAACAGATTTGTATTAAAAAAATGTGACTTGACTTGAACACAAAAACAAGGAGCCTTCTGACAAGCTCACTCTACAGACGGATGAATATACTGTACCTAACTGTGATTAAATATTTAATACTATAGGCTATTCGCAGTTCACTTACAAAAAGCCACTGACAACTCCGAGCAAACTGTGAAAAGCACACTGAAGAATTCTGCTGATGAACTACATTTTCAAAGGGAATAGTCATTCTCCTATTTTCCCAACCAACAAGGTTAGCATTAAGAAACTGCTTATTGTGACTTCAGCAATACCCTCCTGTGGTTTCATCCTCACGTGCCTTCATAAACTGTGTGCTTGTGACTGTGCAATCCCAAGTACCGCGCTGGGAACAAAGAATCTCAGACATCTGAGCAAAAAGTAGCAGAGCATTTGGTGCAGACAAGGCCTACAAAGAGTATTTGTTCAGAGTAGCCTCATATCACATATATCCAAACACAATGTGAGCTCCTTTCACTGTTATAGCTCCAAATTAAGCGACAAATGTGACACTGGGAGAGGAAGCTGGAAATGACACAGGCAGAAAAAAATGGCTTGGGATAAACAGAAAGAAGAAAGCTGTCCCTTAGAGAATATCCAAAGTGAAGCTGAACAGTCAAGATGTTTTAGAAGAAGAGAGCTAGAAAGGGAGCTCAAATGAGATGCTGGACTGATGCCTAAAAGGGCAACCTGGAAACAGAGACTAGACAGGAGTAAGGGAATAAAGGTGGATATTTATCCGAAAGGCCTTCAGAGGTACACCCTGGGCAGGCCAAAGGCTACACCCGAGATGGACCACAAGTCATGAGTTCTTCACACTGTTATAGGTTTGGTCCATTTGCATATCAGCATAAATTTGCCAATTAAACTTTAGCTAATGATGTAGCTGCCCCTCAGCTTGCCCCCTCTCCTCAAGATGCCGGTCCACACACCTTGGGCCTAGGACAGTCTGGGTGTCTTTGAGGAGCAAGCCCAGAGAAGCTTTGTCACGTCTATCTTAGCATGAGAGAACAGCAGCTAACAGGCTGCAAGACAGTTCAGAGTTACACACTAGGAACACAGAATTTGAAAAATGTAAAAGCTAAAACCTAAGTCATCAGGACTGCAAGGACAAGGTTTGCATCTGATGGTTCACGAGAGGCAGAGGGCAGGAGCCCTCAAACCAAACGCAGGTGTGTACAGTGCAGATCTCTATAGCTTGCTTAGCACCCCCACATAAGTTTGCAGTCAGTGAGGAATATTCTCCCACAGATGACTCAATTGGGTCTCGTTTGTTTTCAGTATGCAGTTAGGGAATCCTAGGGAACAAGCTCAAATCTAAATACCACTATTACTACTTCTCAAAAACTAGGTGACATTAATTCCACCATGAGCTCAGCAACACAGCTGTTTTGAAAATAAGATGCCTGGGAAGCTGTTGGATACAAAATTTGGAAATTTGGAAACTCTGTTTCCAACTAGGAGCAATTTTTCGGAAATGTCAGTGAATTTTAAAATTTAAGGGGTCTCATCATTTGTGTTCAGTGGCAGTTATAGTTGCAGATTCCTATTAAATAAAATTCCCAGGAGTAATAAGAATTTCATGTAGATCAAGAAAATATAAACCAAAACTTTAATGTGATAAAGCAAAATGAATCCAATTGCTAACACTTAAAAGTCTACAAACACCTGCTAAGAGCTAACCTTACCACAAGGCATGACCACATGAAATGCAGATTTGATAATTTTTGCTGTTACTGACCTGGACATACAGCCTGGATATAATGACTTGAATACTGTAATCTGTCAGTGCCTTCAAACCACTGACCTGATGTACCTTGTCACATGCCTCATTCCATTGTAGTTAAGACTCAGAGCTGTGAATGCTGTCATAACAAACTTGTCACCTGTAACTGCTTGAGAGCTGTATCAAAATGGGGCATCAAACCTTCTCTTGAGCCCAAATTAATTTTATATCCAAACTAAGACCAAGGGCAGATGAAAACAGAGCCAACATCTGGAAAGTGGCAGGGATTAAAGTTTGTGCTCCCAGCAGGACCTGGATGGAAACTGAGGCTTGCAGACCAGACAATCAGGTGGAAGACTGCCCAAGCAGCTGAACTCAATCTAACACCAGGCAGCCCATAACAACTTCCAACCACAGTGCCTACACATGGCAACCAAACTGATCCAGGATCTCCATGAAAGAGGCCAAGAATGAAGCAAAACATGATGTGATGTGCAGGCCCCCAAGCTATGAACATCCTGGTGCAGTAGGGATGCCAGTAGAGATTTCTTGAGACCAGGTCCGAGGGCATTACTCTCACTCAAGCCTTTCATATGGCTTGTGTTACCTTCAGTAATGCAAAACAGCCACTGAGGACAAGAAACTTGTCATCTGGGACCGGCCACATCACTTTAGTTTTATAGCAACGCTGAAACTACCCTACTTTTTGAGTAAAAAAACCCTCACGTTAAATGTAAGTCAGCATTTCAGTACACTATCTGTGCTGCAGAACACACGTCCTTACAGAAGGATGATGAAGAGATTTCATTCTAGGGACTGTGAAAAGTTGTCTTACTTACATGAGCAAATTCCAGATCTAACCATCAGTACTGGGGAGAAAAAGGCCATACTATAGAGATACATATTTATTTATATAATTAAACTATATATTTATGCAAAAACAGCAAACAAAAATAAAGTAACAATAAATAATATTAAAAATGAACATATCTGAACAAAGCTGCCACTGTCAATCTTGAATATTGTTTGTAAATTCTAGCCATGGGCACTTCAGAACAAGCAAACATCACTGATTATAAAACCAGAGAGGGTTTCCCAGGAATAAAGGCAAATTTAATAATGCACTTGAGTATTCACTTCTATCAAGAACAGAACCAGCAAATTTAATACTTATACAGGATCAGTTGCATGACTGCTGATACTCAGCTGCCTACAAATGTTCTGTGCTTGGGAATATTTGCTACTTACTGATCTCTAGTTTTACAATTTAACAATGAAAGGCTTGCTAGCTGTGTAGGAGTTATTAATTTAAATGCTGCATTTCAGAATGATTGGACTCACTTCTTGCCACCGAAAAAATGAAAGATGCCCTATTTGCTGGGCCTGGTAGAAATAAGATTCCAGTGTCTGGCAGCAAGCAAGTCAGTAGCGAGGCTGTTTTCTTTCAGCAGGTTTTAGAGATGTTGGCAAGACTGGATTCTTGCTCTTTTAAGTCTTCCCAGGAGCTCCTTTACTAATGAAAATGGCCATTTCTCTTCGGAAATCTCTAGGGTCTTTCTCAAGGTCTATTAATACCACCTTTAAAAGCTCTCCATTCCAGTAACTCTTGTCTCTGAAAAGTCACTGATTTAGATATTTATCAAAGCAGTAGTTGTGAAAACGCACCACTTATGACACAGCCGAGGTCAGGTATTGTCTCAGTCCTCCTAAAAAAACCTTACTGAAATCCTCTTCCCAAGCACCAGGCAGAGTAAAAAGCCTTGCATCTGTATCAGTTTGGGGGTTGATTTGCATGCTGTCTTAGTCTACTGAGCCTGCAGAGACGGATAGATAGATAGACAGATAGATAGACAGACAGACAGACAGATAGATAGATAGATAGATAGACAGACAGACAGACAGACAGACAGCCCTCCCTGATCTCATATTTGCAAAGTTCATCACTGCGTCTTAAAACACACTTTACAATGACCTCCTTTATATGACACGTTTCATTGCTCAGACACCCACATCCAGGGCGAACAGCATGTTCAGAACAACCCATCAAGTAACAAATTTAATAAGAGAATATGAAGACAGGACCAGAAGGACTTTAAGAAGTTTTGTCCATCTCAGGGCCCCAAAGATGGATCAGCAATATCTAATCCTTTCCCAACAGATATTCTCTTTACTACTCTTACTACTCCAAATATTCTCTTACTACTCTACTACTCCTGAGGATATTTCAGGGCACTTCACATTTCATCACTGTAATGGACAGCTTAGCTGTCCTTATGGTTAAAACATTTCCCCTAAAGTTTAGCCTAGATCTCTCTCATTACCATGACACTTGCTGAGAAAATGAGCCTGACATTTTCTTTGATCACAAGTCCAATGAAAAGGTGTCACATAAAAATTGATGTAAGAAAATCCCTTGGAAGCCCCCAGCCTGAATATCAAGCAAAAGAGAAGAGCAGGAGTGATAGGAGCTGTTGAGGCAGAGCACACTTACAGACGGGGCAGCAGCATCACCATCTGCTGGAGGAAGCGAATTTAGCTAATGTACCAGTTGCCACCAAAGGAGGAGTGAGAAATGCCTTTGGCAGATATGCAACATAATGAGAGGAACACAGAGATGCCACACGCTGCCCAGTTCACAACAAGTGAAAAGTCAAATGGCTTTCCCATGCCACAGAGCAGAATGAATCTACCCTGACAGTCTAAAGTAGTTTCAGATGTTTTATCTATTAACTACAGTTTAGATTGAAAGCCCAGACCTTTTAAAATTCACCTCCCTTCTGGTAGAGGTCATCTGCTGTGATGGAGGATTCCTGATCTCCTTTGTCCAAGCAGAGCTGGGGCAAACCTCCCTCACTGAGATGGAAGGTCAGCTCCAAGGGATCAAGCTAGCAGGCACATGTGTGCTTTGGGATCTGCCCATCCGCTTGTGAGGAGCCAAGACCAAAGGGAGTATGAAAAGCTGATAATTGTCTCGGGAACAGATTGGGCTCCTGACGAAGAGGAATTTCACACTTCTCCACAGGCACCGCCTGGTCAGATGGTGCTTCTTTGTGCTGTCTGTGTGTGGCCAGGCAGTGAACGCTCACAGGTTCTTGCTAATATCTGTTCTCCCCCTCGCAACTGCTGTAATAGCTCCAGGGGCCCTGCGAGAGTGGGAGCAGGAGGCGGCGTGCACAGCCGGACGTGGGACACCCTACAGCAGAGCCACGGTGCTCCTGCGGGAGTGCAAGGCAGCATGGTGCTCCCCACAGGGACTCACAGCATCACTGGGGACTTCAAAGAACACCAGGGAGACAGCAGTATCCCAGGGCACTTGGCTGCTAGATTTCACAGGAACAGACTGGCTCCCAGTGCTGCTGGTTGAGTCTTTCCGAGGGCTCACACTGACAGGGCAACGGAGGCAAATTTCTACTGTGCTGACTTCAGTAGCCTGTGGTGTCAGTTTTGGTGGTGAGCCCAGGCTTGGAGAGGTGTTGAAGATGGTTACTACATGAATTAATGTCACCTTTCACCACTGATGAATGGTGTTGCGAGGTGTAGTAAGAGGAAAGCCTGCAGACATTACACAGCAACAGCTATTGGGGCCTCAGAAGACACTTTCTGTCGGTATCTTTTATCAGTAAAGAAAGCTGAGAATTAAGGGTAGGATGCAATTGACCAAAAGTCATTCATGTGACACTGCTCATCCCTCACCCCCAATTCATATTCTTGAACCTTTTCAAAGCTGTTCTCAGGGAGCCCCTGCACTGAGCACCAATGACAACAAGCCAGGAAGGCATATATTTTATTTGCAGGACAACCTCTGTAATTTATCCCACTGCAGAAGTGGTGACAAGGTCTTTTGGCTGCTGTGTAGGTATGGAGAGTGACTGCTGGTTGGTGTGCCAACGAGCAGCACAGGGAGATTGTCACCACCGATGATTTTAGAGCAAAGAAACCACCGTATGATAGGTCTGGGGAAAAATAAAACAGTACTTCTGGCTTTGCAACGCTGGAGATGGCCCTGGTGTCTCCGTCATAGTCCTGCCAATGCACTGTAGGTTTGCAGCATCGTCTCTCGCGTGCCCTGGTGAACTGCCCAACCCCACAGCCCCACCCAGCTCCAAACCAAGCCCTAACACTCTGACACTGCTCTTCTGACAATCCATTTCCTACCACAGTTGCTTTCCTACTCTTACCAGGGAAGTGTGTGTCAAGGAGCTCACTACTGCCCTTGAGATCTGCCTATGACATTGCATTTAAAATACCTTTGTGGTACTGAAAAGCTGTAGCTATCAGCAGGAAGCATTCTGCAGTCTGCTGAAAGCTGCCTTTGCACTTCGCAATATTTGATATTGGAGTTATTTTTAAGACACATTTGTTTCTTGCTGTAAGAAAAGACCAAAACCTCACCACTTAATGCCTCCTCAGAGCCCACAAGCAAAAGCTATTATCACTGTGTGCCTGAAATTGCTACCTTTTATTAAGCTGGCATGTCACATCCAACGGAATTGCAGCGAGCAGTCTGCCTCGTGGATGTCATTACAGTGGAATCGCAAGTGTCAGCACAGCCCTGCTCTACACACTGCTAGGAAAGGAAGACTGATCAGATTTCAAATCTAATGAAAGGTGGGAGACTGAACTCCTCTTAGCCCTTACTGCTACTTGCAAAATGGTGCTGATTGAGGAACAAGTACTGAAATTTCCAGCCCTGAAACTTTTATAAACATGAAATTAAACCTCTATTTATAGAAATAAATAATGTCATCATCACCTGGATGTGCTCCGTTATTGTCCAAGAAATAATGCCATGTAAATCAAAATGCAGCCCCACGCCATATACATTTGAGGTGACACCTCTACATCCATATTGTCAACTGTTGTTGGTGTCACCCTTTTGTGACTTGTACTGTCACAGTCTCCTGAGCTGGACCGGACTGAATGGGTGCTCTGAGAGCAGGGGTGAGACGTGACAGCACCCAGAAGTGTGTCACTAACACTGTGATGGGTTACAGTGATGCTGCATGCCTGTGGCCATGTTTTGCGTATTTAGCAGCTCCCAGCTGGATCCAGGAGTAGCAGAACTAGGTGTGTTGACTTCAGTGCATAAGTTGGCATCACGTGCATAAGACAGCACCATTAAGCACCAAGTAACACCTTTGAAAATGTGGATTTTAGGCTTTCCTGAGATTTCTACTCACTATCCCTTTAGTTGAGCATATTAATGGACTGCAAAAGAGAAACCTCTCCTGAGGAGGTATCACCAGTTTTCAAATTAATACTCTGCCCTGTTCAGAAGGCTGTCTGTTGGTCGCTCTAAGATGACAACATCTTACAATAATGACGATGCTATGGTAAACAGGCTGCCAAATGACCATGTTCTGATTTCAATGATTTTCATTAGGAATATCTACTGATATTACTGCCTTCATACAATACAAGCATGTATTGTTACCCTAATCACACCAAGGAACCAGTGATTTCAGTGTTCCCACACATCTGGGAAAGAGATTTCAAGAGTGGAAAAAAAACCAGAGGACTAAATGATACATCAGCTGGACAGGAGAAACTCAAAAACTATGCAGCTGTTCATACAATCAAGTAATATCAAATATCTCCTACATAGGAAACCTTCTTACATGTGATAAGACTGACCCAGCCTTTCCAGAGCAGGTCCCCAGAAGGTGGGCTAATTTCAGCAGTGCTGGAAAGCTAAGGTTTCAGCTCTTCCATTTACAGGCTACTTAGCACTATTGAAAACTGAACCTTGTAGTCTGGTGCCCACCGACTGATAGAAGGGTCTACCAGTGGGACTACTGGTTTCCCCATCATTTTTCATAAAAATAAACAAACCTCCAACTCCGTGAAGGAGTTTCAACAGAAATTATGGTGGTACCTGCAATGGCATCAGATTTGGAAATTGATGACCAAGACCTGCTATAGTTCAGGAGTGCCAGACAAGAGTTACCTGCACAACCCAGGACAATCAGTGGGTGCAGCACCTGAGGGAAGCTTTCAGAGCTCTGGTGTGAATACAGCCCTCAGCATAAACCCATGGATCAGCAGCCTCACTCAACAGACTGCTTGAATTTTTAATTACTCTCTTGAATTCAGACATCAGAGTAGGTGACTGAGTTTGACACAGTAAATCAGCTGAATATGAGCTATGTAATTGCTTCTGACTTTACACAGAAAAAGCCTGGATAATGTTGAGAAGGGTATCAGAGACATTTGAATAATGTTGTGTTAAAGCAAGTCAAGCTCATAAGCAACAGAAAACAATGCTCAGAAAAAGGAAAATGTGTAATAGTGTCAGGAGGAACCTCTTCACCAGAGAGTTCACCAAGTCCCATTTGATTCAGAAGCCATTACCCTGCATCTGTATGTTAACGAAGCAGTTGTTCCAGTGCTAATTGCTGCTCCAACAAATTGCTTTTTGCAATTGCGATTTTATTATCAGAGTTATCACTGCAAACTGAAATAGATGTATTTCAGTTTTAGAAAGACAACAGAATGGTGCAGTTAACCACCAGTCTTCCAGAAAGGCAAAAATCAGAGTCTGTAATTCCAAGGCTTTACAAGCTCTTTAGAAGCTGAGCAGACGTCTAGGTACATGCGTCTTCTGTGAATGTCTGCTTCCACAAGGATGCCAAGATTAGCCTCTTTTAATTGGGTTGCCTGGATAAAATCTAGACATTTTAAGCCTTATCTAGGCATTTAGGTAAACGGATTGATTTTTAGAAATGCTAATACAAACCCCATATCCATTTCAGTTTGGTAGTCTTGCACATTTCAGGCCAAAAGGTGAATTAATCTTTAAGCAGCACTACAGCTTTCTTAAAGAGTCCTCTACTATAAGGCTCTACTATCAGTGACGTAACTAGACTTTCGAATTAAAATTAACAGACTTTCAAAACTGAATTCATCATTACTTTAGAAATATGGGACCTGAAGGAACTTTTAGTAAGTGTAGATGCCAAAGTTCCTGCGATGGCCCACCACGGCTGGAAGAACAATTCTCTGGTTACTATTTCTAAATGTAGTGACTGACAGAAAAACAACAAATACTCTGTTAACCACAGCAGAAGTGTAAGTTTGGTTTTCTTGGACAGGAGGTAGAGGCTTTACAAGCCTTTGTCCAGTTCATGCAGGTGCTGTGGTTTGCAAGGAGCCCCGATGAAGACAGTGTAAGAGCTGTGCTGGACAAGAACACAGGCAGCTTTGCTGCACTGGAGAAAGATGTGCAGGGATACTTGGGACTGCGAAGGATAAAACAAAAAGCAAGGAGACTAAAGCATTAGGCAGCAAAAAAAAAAGAATTTGGCAGCTTCATAGACTCAGACACATAATTTTGGGAGGATAACATATCTAACACTCTGAGGTGGTCTCAGGAGGAGAGAAGAAAATCCCTAAGACATCTATTTTTTCTCCTGCACAAAAGAAACCGTGCTTTATAAACAAGTCCCTAGCTTGCAGAGATGGCATAGAAAATTCATGCAATATGGGGGAGTGATAGCAAGCATTCTGTTCTTTTGTTGTGTACTATATGCATTTTTCTAAATATTGCTACCAGGTCCTAAAATTGTGTCTTCACTAGGCTGAATGGGTAACAGTATTTTCTCTTCAGAAGAAAGTCAAATGACTACCACAAAAATAAAGCAATTATCATCCTTGCAGGAAGATCTGCAAAAAACCATCCAGTTCAGAAGTGGGGTGCAAACAAAGTGAATTTCAAGGACACATCTGATTCACACTACTCCTTACAGCAAACATCTTTCTGAGAAGGCAAAAGCAACCACCAAGAATACTACTCTATTTTCACTACTGTGCTGCTACTAGAACTACAGTAAGGACAGCCAGTGCCAGATAACTGCACTCTACCATCTACCATTAGGAAAGATTTTGGCTGTATTTAGAAATGTAGAATCACTTAGGACCTCTAAGATCATCGAGTTCAACCACTAACCCAGCACTGCCAAGTCCACCACTAAACTGTGTCCCCAAGCGTCACATCCACATGTCTTTTAAATAAAAGCAGAACTGTTGATTTTCATATTAATTGCTTTTTTCTTATTATTTTTATGAACATAGAATGCGCTTTGCATTTTTACATTTCAAAACGCTCAGTTTTCTAAAAAGGTTACAGTAGCTTTTTAGAAGCTGGAAATAAGTCTGACAGCAAATTTATAACAGGAGAAATAACTGCTTTAAATACAAACAGGGCAATAACCATCCATCTATCAAGCATCAGCTTAGAGTAATGGATTACAGAGAAGAGCCACTTTAGTTAATCAGGTTGGACTTTGCAATACTTCTGTGTTCCATAAATAATATTCTAACAGGAGCTTTACTGCTGGAGACCACTTTGAGCAAATGGTGGAAATGAGTCTGTCCTTTTTCAGAAAGTATCAAATGAGAAGACACACTGATGGCTGTCTCTGCCCTTTGAAGCAAACTATTAGAAAATTAATCTTGTTGAAGATGACCTGAACCAGCCCTAGGAAAAACCTAGCAGCTTCAAAATCATATACTGACAGTCTGAAATAGCAAGGCTAAAAGGGGTAAGTCATAGACATGCAAATGTGGTTATTTTCTGTACTTAGAAAAAGGAAAAAAAAAAACCCACACTAAAACTTTCAAGGTCTCAGAGACAATGACTTGGAAATACAACATTCACCAAGGAACTTTTCTGGAGTCTATGAGAGATATGACTACGTGGTCATGTAAGAACAGCATGCTGGGGTCCTTTTATATATTTCATTTACCCAAAAATTGCCTCTAATGCATCACATTGAAGTGAAGTGTGGCAAGGCTGACAATTTCCTAGAGACTCTAGAAAGTAAGTTTTCTTAAACAAGTAAAACCTTTGACTCCCTAGGGGCATTTTCTTGAGCTTCCTTTAAGAAGTCTTTCAATAATGTAACAATAGCAGTAAGTGAAAATGACAAACCCATTTATGGCACAGGAATCCAGAAAGCTTTGAAACAACATGTAGACCTGACGCCTTCAAGTGTGTCCTTCAGGAAGAAGGGAGCCTGTAACCACCATCAGCACCTCAGTGTCATGCAGTGGGATGTGCACTGCCAGAGAGGCATTCCCTGATGCACAGCCACCACAGCATTGAAGGCTGTAG
Organism: Oriolus oriolus; assembly: GCA_013400235.1. Lineage (NCBI taxonomy): Eukaryota > Metazoa > Chordata > Aves > Passeriformes > Corvidae > Oriolus > Oriolus oriolus. The sequence continues at coordinate 1,727,790 of VXBT01003514.1, read as the reverse complement.
GCAATTAGTAAAGCAGCACGTTGTGTAAGACAGAATCCTGTCTAAAGTGATTTGGCAAATTTCTACTGTTTCAGAAAGTGGTAATGGAGTGTAATGGCTACATATATCAGAAGGGGTCTCAGTCATTAAGAGCTCATTCCCAGAGAGGAAAACACAATAAAATGGGTAGTCTTTCATTCACATAACAGGCGAGGATAAACACTGAGGTGATTCTGCCAAGATTTACATCTGTGGTTCCAGGAAATCAAGGTACTTTTGGTTTGATGCTTAAGGTTAACAATCAATCTCATCTGGCTATTCACGTATCATCTTTCATCTTGAAGCATTCTATAGCACTTAAAAAATAATATACAAATCAGAATCTCTACTCACATGAGCATTCATTTCTACTCTTCACATTTTAAGAGCTGCTAGCACATGCAACAGATAAGTAAATAGGCAGAAGCAACTTGATGCTTTAAGCCCAGCACAGTTCAGTTTCTGCCACTGGTACCATTAAATAAACATATAGACATCCAAGCTCCTCCAACAACAGGCAAACAAAACTCCATCTGGCTCTTGGGTTTCTGCAGCTTTCTTACTCTTCCTTGAACTGCAGGCTATAATAAAAATGGAAACACACTGAGATTAGGCGTACATAAAAAGACAATCCTTGATGAAAGAGCAGGGTGAACACATACATTCCTGTCCACTGTTCTTGAATGTTGAACATTAGCCACTGCCACAGAAAAATGCCAGCTACTCTGATAGATCTATTATGAAAGCAACTGAGGCTGCATGGAAAAGTCCATGATGTAAGGTTAGAACTTCCAATAGTAAAGCAGGATTAAAAAAACCCCAAACCCTCTCTTCTATGCAACTGGCTCCTATTTCACAAACTAATGCTTTTGTGATCTCTGCTGGGAGTGAGCCCCACGGACTCCTAAATATCCACAGCCAAAAGCCATGAGGGTGTATATCTTTTATAATAAACGAGCCCTGCATTCCAAAGTATGTACATTTTTAATTTAAGTAACTCGTATAATGAAATCCTTCATTATTTTTTCTCTCAGTTTACCTGCTTTGCTAGATATTATCTCCCTCATATCATTTTTAAGACAATAACAGTGTTATTTGAAAAAAATGAGTGGTTGACTCAGAGTAAGCTGATATTATATTTCCAACAATGCCCAGTGCTGCATGCTTCCCATGGAGATGCAAGGCATCTGTAGATGGAAGACCTGTCTCCATGAAGGAAAATAGTGGTTTTAACTTTATATTAGAAGAATGGAATTATTTTCTGTTCTAAAGCATAAAACCTGGTATCACTTATAATTTTTATCTTACCAAGTGTAACAGTGACAGTAACAACAAATACCTTTTTTTTTTTTAATGGTTCTGCTTCATTTTTGAATTTCTGAACATGGCTCTGGGAAACCCTAGTACATTAAGGATGTATGAGAGGATATACAAGTTCTTTAGCTGAAGGAGAATGACACAATCCCTTCTGACCCTAATGCAAAAATCCTTTAAAGCGTAGGTCAGTCACTTGGTTAATTTAAGGACACTGACAACATAGTATTTGTTCTTTGAGCTCCAAGTCCTTGGATTTGCTATCTTTTTCCTTAAAAAAAATCCCCTTTCGTTGAGAAGACTCCATTTAGTGCTCAGTAGGGCTCGATCCCACTAAAAGACTTCTAGGATAAAACTCCAGCCATTCTATGAAACTGCCCCACATAATTATAATACGTGATGAGAGGACAACATTCTAAACAGTCTTAACCCCAGGAGTGCCATTTCTGCTCTTTGAAACAGAAGTACAAAGAGAAGAGGACATTGCATTTTACATTCCCCTTTGCATTACACATCACCAAATTTACTTATCAGAAGAATTATGAATGTTTCAAAAAGGAAAAAATAACCTTCAATGTTTGAGTGAACAAAATGCGCACATTTCCCCACATCTTTAAAATCAGTTAGAGAGCTTCTCATATTTATTTTTTCAGGCCTTAGGCAAGTGATATTCAAAAAACCTGAAGATTTCATTATGATCTCTTGTGTTTTCTGTAATGGTTTGATGGAGATTAACCTCCAGGTTACAGTGAAAGCTTTCATGCCTTCTGTTTGCCGGGACTACAAGTACTTCCAGCTGCACAAGACTATCCCCTTATATGAAACTGAAAAGTTAACACAAAAGTCTTATCATACGAAGTCAGACCATACCACACTAAGCCATGCTTAACCTCCAGACACACAGCCAGCCAGCCAGCCATAGGCAAGGCCAGTGCAATCAAAATTACTGCACTTTACAGATTTATCACTGAGTCACTCTGTGCATGCTCCTACAATGCTGCAAATGCAAAAGAAATAAAGGATTTAGCATTGTCATCAGTCAAGAGCATCTGATGTCCACCACCAGGGTCTGCTGATGAGAGCAATTCGTTAAGCACAGCAGCTCCGGTATTTACATCTATCCATATCACCCTCCAAGTGCCGGCAAGAGTTGTCAAAGAAGGTGGCATTGCAGTAGGGAAGGACAAGTAAAACAAAAGACATTTCAGACAAAAAAAAAAAAAATCAACACGTAGGTTGCATAAAGAGGCCAAAGGAAACAATAATTAGGCAGTTTGTGATACCAATGTGCTTTGTTTAAGCAGAGAGAGAAAAAACAAATTCTTGAACTACTGAAGACAAAAGGACCTCCAAATTTAATTGTGGTTTACTAGAGGCAGTTCTGTGATTCTGGAATAGGAAATAACATCTCCGGACTTGGATTGCAAGTCTCCAAACTGCACAATATGATATAAACAAAAGCGACTTAAATCACCCGTTTTAATGATGATTTAAATCAGCAAGCAGGAAACATTAATTTAAATAATCAATTCTAATCTTGCTTTGCAGCTGTACTTTTTAGTTATTTCCCTAAAGTAAGTTTCAGTCCAATGGTTGGTAATCATTAAAACACACTCAATTGTAACTAAACTGTAACTATAAATTGGAAACCCTTTTTTAACCAGGACAGTACGTTAAATCTGTACACACATTAAAGAAGTTCTACGCTTTCCTATGGTACATTTGTGGTTTTCTTTTTCTAGATTACTTTTATTACTTCATTTTATATTTTATATTTTACTCCTGCATCAAATTGCCCTGGGAGGCTAACTAGAATTCAATTATGAAGTTAATAAAAAATATTTTTAAAATTACGTATTACTTACTATGACATGATAGATTAAGTATAGAAAAAATATAATAGTAGCTGATTTATTATATTAATGAAATGCTAGTCAGAGAACTGAACTGCTGATTTCTAGTCACTATGTGAGAACTGCAGATTTTGTGATCTTCCCAGTGTCTGAGCAAGAGGCACATCACAAGTTTTGGTAAATTTGGGATGGATGAACTAATTTGGTTTTCTACTAAATTTATGCAAGAATCACTATTTCTAAAGGTCTGCTGCCATACAAATATCACTGGATTGCTCTAGGAGACAGTAAGAAGAAACTGGCAGTGAGTACAGCGTATAAACAGATTCATTACTCCAGAAACAGTTGTCCTTTTGTGATTGTGCTTCTGCACAAGGCATAGATAAGATACTGGCTCTTAGGCATTTGTGAAGAGGGATGTTAAAGAACATCATATAAATTTATTACTCATCTTACAAGAAGCTGGCTGAATCCATACAGTATTGAATATCACTATATCAGTTTCATGGATTATAAATAGATTGGGATCACGCTGAACATTAGAGTGACACTGTGTATAAAGTACATTACTCGCACAAATTTATTCTTGCTTGCACTCTTGTGCAAAGACAGCCTCAGCCAGGAACAAGTATCTCACCAATACAGGGCAAGACGCAGCCCAAGGGACCCTCCCAGCCTCCTCCACTGCGCAGCAAAGGGCTGCAGAAAACATCCTCCTAATGGCCAGACAGCACCAACACGCAAATGCAGCCACTTAAAATGCAAATGTCATTAATTTTAATTAATGATGCACCATACTTCAGTTTGAATATTTACCATTTGAGCTCAGCGTACTTAGTATTTTATGCCCCTGCTCTGAGCACTCAGCAAATACAAGCAGTAAAGCATGTGAAAGGGCACAAAGGTTACACAGGCTTGCTTAATATGTGCTACTGAACAAATGTGACATAATTATTGCTACCGAAAGAATTAACTACTTTACTGTGAAAAAAAAAAAAGCCCATTTCCTTTGATACATTAGTTTTATCTTGGAAATTTCAAGTACCTGCCTTTTTTTTTTTCCATGTATGCATAAGGTTTTTACTGCATTATGCAATGGGGGAGGATTCAAAACAGCTCTACAGTCATTTGTGAGAGAAGATACAAACTACACCTTATATTTAGCTTCTGCAGAGAAATGACTGATGCCAGGAAAACAACAACAACATAACAACAGGATTTAACAACCTCATGTTTCATGAAAGATGGATTCTCCTCCAAGTTTGTAACTGTGCCGCAAAAAACCCACCAAACAAAATAAAGCACAATTGCAGAGCGTCACCTCAAAATAAAGATTTCATACAGTTCTCTGCCTACTAGGGTATTAATTAAGTGTGTGCAAAAGCAATGAGATCAGAAGCAGCCTCTGGGGCTTTTAAACATGATCCCATGGTGTAAGGGCTCTTTGGAGAAAGTAACACATTGTGCTCAGGAACACATCTCAATTATAACAGCAGAATATCATAATTGTACACATTCTGAAAGCCAGTGGTAATTGCCACCTCTCATTCTGGAGTGGGGGACTACTTGACTTTTTAAATTGTGTTGGATCTAAACCTCTGTGTGGGTTGCAAACCATAAACCACAAGGGAAATGGTAGGATGCTAGAACACTGCTGCTGCTTTTAGGATCTTAACATCATCACCTTGTTTATTTTCAGCTCAAAATGTGGTCAAATAAAACAGAAGGGAATGGTTCTGCTAATTCAAAAGTCACCCTCAGGATGGCAGTTCTGAGTTTTAATAAAGGAAAATATTCGAGTTACACTTATCTTCAGTTATTAACTATACTTAGCAATGTTCTTTTATAACTGCACTTTCTAAAGAACAGTCTGAAATATTAATGGAATAGAAAATCGTATTTATAATACAAAGTACTGACAATATGGAGCGCTTGTTGCACACAGAAATCTGTGTGCAAAAAAAAATATCTTTTTTTCTCAGGCACTTTCCTATTTTTGTTTTTACAAAAAAAAATGGTAAGGTATACACACACACACATATATATATACGGCCAGCAGGAGCAGGGCAGTGATTGTCCCTCTGTACTGTGGTGAGGCCACACCTGGAATTTGTGCTCAATTCAGTTCTGGCCCTCTCACTACCAGAAAGACATTGAGAGGCTGGAGCGTGTCCAGAGAAGGGCAACGAAGCTAGGGAAGGGTCTGGAGCACCAGTCTGGTGAGGAGTGGCTGAGGGAGCTGGGGGTGTTTAGCCTGGAGAGAAGCAGGCTAAGGAGGGACCTTATTGTTCTCTCTAAGTCCCTGAAAGAAGATGTAGGCAGGTGTGGGTCAGCCTCTTCTCCAAAGTAACAAGCAACAGGAAATTGCCCTCGCGTTGCTCTCACACCGAGAAGCAAGTGATGCTCATTACAGCTGCTCACCACTTGATGACCAACACCCAGCCTGCCCCCAAGCAGTGGCTGGCACCTACTGGCCAACTCCCCCTGGTTTGTAAACTAAGCATGACTGTCTGTGGCATGGAATATGCCCTCAGCCAGCTCAGGCCAGCTCTCCTGGCTGTACTCTTCCCCAGCCCTTGTGCATCTCCCCGCTGGCAGAGCATGGGACACTCACAGTCCTTGACTTAGGGTACGCATTGCTCAACAACAACTTAGTCATCAATGTGCAATCAATATTAATCTTATACTGAATCCAAAATACAGCACTGTAACAGCCACTAAGATGAAAATTAACTCTATCCCAGCTGAAACCAGGGCAGAAATCAAACTAAAAAGTGAGACCTTGGGGTCCTGTCTTCCAGCAGATGGGTAACACAATTCAAAGAACTTCTCTCTGTCCATCCCAGCTTTCACAGTTGATAAATATATTCTGGGTTGGAGGAGTAGTCTTCTTTAAAAATAAATAAATAAATCAAAAAGTTTGTGACACTGAGGCTTGTAGAAAACATACCATGCACAACAGTGGGAAAAGCTATAAACACCACTTCTGGTTGACTGTCTTTGAAAGTAAATGCATTAGTAAATTTTGGTTCAAATAGTCCAATGGTATTAGCACAGAAAAAGATGCTGTAGGTGAAAAGACTTCCCTTAAATCAGAAACCAAAGCAAATCTAAAATAATTCCACCATGTAGCTACCTTGTTAAAATACAGTCTCAGAGATGTCTCTGTCTTGCACGGATGCCCACTTTTATTTAAAGAAAAAATAAAAATGCTTAACCTTCAAGTGGAACATATAGGGAACAAGTAAAGTGACTTAACAGCAAAATACATTGTCTATCTTGCCTTGTACTGAAGAAGTGACTGGAATTCCTAATGAAGTTCGGCACACCTCACTCTTTCACATGCTCAAGATGTCCTACTTTCCTCATGGTGCTGCCTGCACTAGAAATGTCACCCATGAAACCCAGCTTCTTGCACCCAGCACTCTGCACTCCTTTCCAAATAAACTTACCTACAGCAACAGACACTGTTTTATTCACCTGACTGTTTTTACTGCATCCTTCTCTCCTTTATCTTCACGCAAACTTGAGATGAGAATAATGCACATTTGTACTTTGTTCCAATGCACATGTCTCACCAGGAGTTGCTGGTATTTTCTATGTGCTGGCACCTGGGTAATATTTTGGAAGCCTCAGGCAAACTATCTCTTAGATTTAGACATTCCTTTTATATTGAAGATGTGCCTCTCCTTGAACAGCTCAATAACTGCAGTATAAAGTGTTTCTTCAGTTGTTGCCTCATAACAATAAAAGTAAAAATAGAGAACCTAGATAAATGTAAGAAGAGGGATTAAAATAAGCACAAATAAGAAAAGGTGTGCTATGCCTTTTCAGTGTGTATGGCAGTGAATTCAGAGTATGGTGTCTCTTTCTCCACATAGAAATAATCCACTATAGTGAGGTCTCACTGAACAATGAATTTTACAACGCTGTTTCTCACAAAGTACAACTACAAGTGTAAAATTGGTTGTCTTGTGATATTTTGGCACCGGACTACCAGGCTACCTTTAATGTAAAACAATTCTAACCTTTCATCTCATGCTTGCAAAAATCCTTTATTTTTAAAAATTTTTTTTCCTGGTAACACTAAATAAAATAGTTTTAATATATAACACACCTTTCATGCATGCTGTATTTTCTGCCCTGAATCTCATCTGTATCCAGAGCCTTAGCACTTCAGAACTGAAGTGCTACATATTTAGTCGGCTGTGTAAAAGCATTGACCTAGAAAGTTTGCTCTCCAAACCCAGATGGCCAGAGAGATACAGCATACACTGAAAAAAGCAGCAAATAGGAAAAGTACTGTATATGTTGTGACACAATGATCTTTTTGAGTGTCAGCGGTGGGACCTGATGATCTTTAAAAGTCTTTCCCAAGTTAAAAAATTCTATGATTCTCTGATGTTGCTGACTTCACAAAATCAATGAAATGCCTCATTTTCTCTCATTCAGATTTTGTTACAGAACACTAAACAAACTCTGGTTAGTTAAAAAACACTAAAGGTTACACTGGGTATCAAAAGACTGCCCAGAAATAAATAGTTTTGAATTAAGATGTCCTAGAAACTGAGTTCCCCTTCTGTTATTTGGAATAAAAGAGGGGAAATGCTTTGACACCTGCAAACCCCTCCACAAACATACTATCTCTTTTGCAACAAAGAACATGGACTACCTGTTTTTATTACTGCTACTACAACTGAAATGATCTTCATGTCCAGATGTCTTAGCAGAAAAATGCTATAAAACATACTTAAAGTGGAGGAAAACAAAGTAAGCATGCTCTTTGTGGTGTGTGCAAGACACCACACCGACAGCCACAGCTGCAGCCTGTGCCGTGAGCCTCCTTCACCTTGCTGCCGAGACATTAATCAGGCTCTGCTCCTCTGCAAGGACTTCAGGATGTTTTGGTCAATGTCAATGCTGGGAAAATGAGAAGTTTGCCCTTTTGTCAAACTTGCCTTGAGAGACATCTTCACCAATTATATCCAGGGGCTGTTCAGAAGAAAGCTCAAACTGTACATGATTTGTACAAAGCTACTTGACAGCATAAAAAAATGACCAATAACTCAGAGGTTCCCTTCCCTGTGGTTTACTGTCTCTTTGTATCTTGTTCAAAAGCACTATGCAAAGCTGTAGTGTTCATCATTAATCCACCTCCTAACAGGTTACTGTGGCACTGAAGAAAGCTACCCAGCATGCTCTCAAGCTGTGCACTTTGTTCTTTATAACCCCAGAAGTAATTCTGATCAATAGGAGTATGACGCTGAGAACTCCAGACCTAGAAGCCATTTTAGGTTTTAATAGCATGAAAGGTTCTCAGCATGCCAAGGCAGAGCAGGTGAAAACCACAAAGGACATTGCTCCACTGTTACCAGCACTGCCAGCCTGGAGAATTCGGGACCGATTAGGTTACTCTAATCAGAATGAGGTTTATAAACAAATGAGACAGAGTGGGCAGATAAGCTGCCTTCTCCCTCTGAATGATTTCTGATTACAGTCTCCCAGACCTCACAATGTGAAGTTCAGCAGATGTTCCCCATCCTATTCTTCAGGCTCTTCACCACTAACTTCCTTCTGCACCAGACCGGGGGTAAACTGAGCCTGGGGTGGATCCCTTACACTGTGTCCACTGCAAGTTCACGGTGTTGGTAAGTGAGTGCTACTGTGCTGTTTGTGTATGGTTTGGAGGATAAAAAGCTTCCTCTCATCTCCTATAATGAGCCTTACCCATCACCAAGTCTTCCCACCTACACCCCATCCCCTGGCCTCTCCCCATGCCTGTGCATGCAGCCAAAGCTGAGGCGCTTGCTGTGTGGCAGTTCTGAAAATGTTGAGCTGTGGTTTCAGGAGCCAGAGGAACAGTAGTTTGTGCAGTGCTTGGCTTTCAGCCTGTACCTTATGCCTCCAGAACTGTATTTATCCAGGCTCTGCAGTGTCCCTCATAGCGGTAGGTAAGTGCTGACTGGCTGGATGAGCTTTAGCAGGGTATGGTTTAAAATTCTGACACGCACCTCATGTGAGAGTGGCAGAAGGTACATTAATGAAATCATGTGACTACAGCCCAGAAGTGAAAGATGGCAAATGTAACATGAAGCTATTTGTTTTGTTGTTAGAAAACTACTGTGAGATACCTGACAAAGCTGAGGCTGACATGCAAGACAAGTGCCAAGCAGGACTGAAGTTGGACATAGGGTACCTCCTTGGGCTGGTACAGAGATTCTCCCTTGTTAGGCAAGTCCCTACTGTGGAGACCTCAGGAAATTCAGACAAAAGCTGAAGCCAACATGATCTACAAGAGTGTCAGCAGCACAGACCCCTGGAGAAGCCCACAGCCTATTTATACACTGAGAGCTGCAGCAGAGGCAGAGCAGACTGAACAGTTGCAGACTCAGGAAAACCACACAGCCTCGTTTCAGGAGACCACTGTGATACACAACATGTACAGCCCTTTTTGTTCATCTTTAAAGAAAGAGCTTAAACTGATCAATCTGTTCTTAGAGATGGCTAAGTGTTCCTCTTTAATGACTGCTGAATAGCGAGCACTTGCCAGATCCCAGAGCATCTGGGGAGAAAAAAATATTGAGACCCTGATTTAAAAAATGCCTGGCAATTTTATCTGCTTTTAGTGGTATATGTTTGCAGTCAATTAGTCATTACAGATCACTTTTCAGCCCACATGGCAACAGTTGTTTTTTTTTTAACTGAGAACAAGGCAAATCAGTCCCAAATGGTGAAACTGAACTCTAAGTTTTTGATGCCCTTACAAATATGAAACTTTGTGTTTAATTGTAAAAAAACCAGCAATATATATTTCGACTATTATGACAAAAATTAGAGGTGGTGATTAAAATGGTGCTTTAAAATTCTGTTAGTATTCTTTTAACACACAGGAAAAAGAAAAAACACCCTAATAACTGGACAAGGGGGCAGACCAATTCCTGTCACCGTATTCCTCTCAGTTTTGAAATCTTATCATTATGCAGTGTCAGAAGAATATTCTTTCTCTGGACACTGTCTTCTGACAGACAATTAAATAATAACCAGATTTGCTATGTAAATGAAACCTTGGTAGGTCTCACTCAACCATTTTTCTTCTCTGTGACCTCTTCAGAAAGATACAGGCTCCATTCTACATTTTTCATTAATGCACCAAATCACAGGAGGTTGAAAAGGTTAAAGATGCTTAATTGTTACTACATGATAATCAGCCAGAAATTATATTCTAGCGTGTAGCTGGCTGGCAAAGATGTCGTATTTTCAGACACATCCCTCCTAATTCTTCCTTTCCCTTTGGAATTTATCATTAAACTGCATTTATCTGTCTCACATGACACATACGGTCAGGAATCAATCTGAAAAGCCAAATCTGAAAGCTCCTTGCCATTTCTCATTTTCTGTGACCAAATAAGGAAAGAAACCTGCATGACTTTGGTGGCAGAGACCAGCTTTTCTATTTACATCATCTATACTATGACAGCCTGTGGAGGCCCTAAATGTGGACCAAGACTAATTGTTCCAGACCCAGGGCAAGCAAAAAATGAAAACAAGCTGGATACCAAAATATATATAATTTCACACCTCTCCTTACTCTCTCTTTACTGGAAGTGTTGCTAAACTGGGGCTAGAAGGGAAAAGGAAGGGAGAGCAAAGGCATTTCTCATGCTACTTGTCCTGTGATGCCCAGAAGTGGTGGGAGACGGGGGACAGAAGGAGGACAATAGAGGTAAAGTCTTGGCAATTCCTGCCTCAAAATCTCTCCCTCCTTTTTATCTTCTCCTGGTCTGGAGCCACATATCCTACCGACCATGCTGGTACTGAGTTTCCAAACAGCTAAGTTATTCTCTAGAACCTTCAACGACCCACTCTCACCCTCCAACTAAAGTCAGAATGGGAAGATCTGCCCTCTGGAGGGGTTTCTCTCTGTGCTTTCATTACAAAGGCATTCTGAAGAGGTTTTTTTATGCTCCTGGTTTATATATGCTCTAAAGCAACTTGACAATTGAACAGTATATTAATATTTCTTATATAGAACAAGTCTGTATCTTATTGGAAATGTTAAATGGATTGGTTAATGCATTTTTGAAAGGTATTTAAATGCTGCGGCATTAAAGATTTATGTAAAAATCTGAATACAGAACAAACTGCAAGATGCTATAGTACAGACACAGCAGTAATTCAGGCACCAATTTAAGTAGCAAATGGTATTTTTCGATAACCTTACATCTGCCTTTGTTAACAAAAAAAAAGAGATAATAGGCACAAGAGCACAATAGACTTGAAAGTGGCAAAATATGTAAAAGTTCACAGAACTGGATGGAAAAAGGATGTTTCGAAATTTCCTCTTCTCCAGATACTGAGCAATACTGCAACATCTGCAAAACTCTCTGTGACTGGGCATGAGCTCGGGTCCTTGGGCAGAATGGCAGGGGCACAGACAAGGGAAGGCTTGGGAGCTGGCACAGCACCCAGATGGCACGTGCTCACAGAGAGCAGGAGCTGCCTCAGAGGTGGCAGCTCAGCTGCCAGTACCAGGAAATCTGTCCCACAGGTTTGCGCCCTGGGGAGGCAATGAAATCCCCATGTTCCCTCTAAAATCAGGGAAAATTACCGGTTGCCTGAAACCACAACAGCTCTTTCTGGTGTTGAAGCCTATGGCAGCAGGTATTGCTTCCTTCTCAAAAGCCAGCAGACCAAGCTGCAAGAGGTGATTGCCAACTGAGAGTAAAGTCACAGGGAAACCGGTGAAAGCAACCACAAAAATCTCTATCTGGAGTCAGGTGCAGGGATAACCCAAACAGCATCTCAGCATTATGTGCTCCTGGCATGGAGCAACATAAAACCAGGCGATGGTGGAAAACAAAGGAGAAGGACAGGTGCCCTGAGGCAAATCCCCGTGTCCCGAACCATGGAGCTCTAAATGCACAGATCTCAGTGAGAACAGAGGATGGGTGAGAACAACCTGCGTGCTGCCACAGCGCCAGGGACTGGAAGATCACCATGCTGCACTAAGAGCTCCCCAAAAGCTGCTGAAGGTGGAGCAGCAGCAATGCCAAGTGTGACTTTGACTCTGGGAGTTGACTTTGGTGATGGAGAACATTTCCACTGAATGCAGATTGTGCTTCCATGAAAGCCAGTGCTGCAGCACACTACATCCTTCTAAACACTGTTATTAAACTACCATAATAATCACCCTGCTCTTCAATCCAAGGTCTCAAAGCACATTACAGGCAGTAATGAAATAACTCACACAAGAGCACTGTGCGGAAGAAGGGGATCATTACTGCTGCTGCTCACAGTCATAAAGCCGTGCTTTCAGACACAGAATTTCATTGTGAGGACCAAGCGCGCAAGTGTCACACCATATACTTCACTGCCAGTTATGGGTCCTGTCACAGACTTGTCATTGCTTTCCTGATGCTCCGTATTTTAGCCGAAGTCTTGAGACTCTTGGTAATTACAAGAGACTCAGCTTTCATTTACAAGAAACAAAATGAAAACAATCCCCAGAAAAAAGCTGTATTTGTGGATTTGAAGTTTGAAATCTGTTCAGTCTACCCTAAACCAGAAGGCAAATGAAAACAACAAAAACGTATTTTCTTTTTGTGCTCCTGATACTCCCATTCCCTTGGGGAGATGCAATTCCTTCTCGGGGGCTGAGTCAGGCTTTCTGTCTGTGTGTGGGCACCAACCCTGCACTGCTGGCATGAAGTCAGCTGGCTGGGCAAAGTCCTGACCTCCGTGCAGGGGAAGCCGCTCCAAGAGACGTTTCCAGATCGTGCACAAGCCTTATGGCAGAGCTAAGGAGGGAATCCAGGTCTTAATTACCCCACATTTCAAGTTAACAAGGAATTGTTAATACACAAGTGAGTTAACTGCCAGCCTGCTAGGGCAAACACGGTGCAACATCTTGCGGTTCCGACTTGTAGCTGGAGTTCAGAGGAGCCAAGTTCTAACTCATGACTCTCCCCCCACTTTCTTTCATCAACTAAAGCCAGCCCCTCACCCATGATAGCTTGTTTTCGAAGAATACTGATGCCTTAGGCATGATTTATTACATTATGATTTATTACACTGGCTTCTGTGCCACTAGCAAGGTTTTGCTGGTGGGTAAGGAAGCGAGCACCATCCTGTTCATAGGACAGAGCTCATGGACTGGATGGGAGAGCACCAGGGGACAGCATGGACACCAATGCCTGCCACTTTGGTGAGCAAATGTGATTGCAGTGCTTAGGTGATGGTTCACACTGGACCTCTTCTCTTCTGTGCTACACAACACTGCTCATCCTCTGCAGCTGATAAACCCACACTGGTTGGGCTCACAATGCGCATAAATCTGTGATCAGTGGGAGCAGAGCAGAAACAAATTGGAGTTTCTAAGAACATCTGCTGTATATTCCGGAAGTATCAGAACTTGGGTCTTCATTGGTTTTTTTCTTTAAATACATACTGCCATGTTTAGAGAGCTTACATCTGTCTAGGTTCCTTACCCCAAAACTGCTTCCCATGTATTTAGAGGCAACACCAAATTTTCCATCTTTTGACAGCAAAGGAAGCATTAAAGGGGATAACTGCTCCCAAGCCAAAAACCCTCAATCTCTAGCCATAACAACACTGGAGTAACTTGTCCTTGAAGAAGAGGGGGACAGCCATGGTGGATGACAAATGGCTAAGCCATATGCACTCACTTCCTGTCTACAACAAAAAGAAATTAAGCATCTATCAGCTTACTGTGTGAGACAGCACCACGAGCAATAATTTTTGTGAACAATAACCTGGAACACCTTCTTTGCTGCACCAGCAGCTGCTGCTGCTCATGTTGAGAAGGTCCTTGGAGCTACTTCACACCCACTTCTGCACCAGACTCTGGTTTTTCCTGCATGTTTCAGACTTGAGCCGGGAGGACTTTGGAAGTCACGTTTAGATTGTGACCACAAATGGCTTTATGGAGGCAGAACAGCCTGCGTTTTTCTACATGCAAGTCAGTGACAATATGGCACCAATTAAATCAGGGCTTCTTTTCCTCTCTGCGTTAAAAACTATACTGTCTTTAATTAATAATTGGATTAATGCATAAAAGTACCTGCACAGGGAGAAATTACTAGGGAGTAAAGGGTTTTTTATTCTTGCAGAAAAAAGCACAATGAAATCTAACAGCGGAGGGAAGAGGCAGACAAATTCAACGAAAAATAAATCAGACATTTCAAAGAATACAAGAGATAAGCATCAGGGAAAAAAAAAAGGTCTTGTAGCCTTTAAATCGGTATCTTCCTGGAATGGGGGCTTTAGTCAAACACCAGTCAAACATCTCAGTGGAGGAGTAATTAGGCGATTTTCTACCGTATCTACCATGAAGGGGGCAGAGCAGGTGATAGAACACCCCTCCAACCTTAAAACTATGAATCTGTTCATTCACTATCCTATCACACTGCAAAAACTGCAAAACCTCTGCTTCCATCTCTAAACCAGAAAATATCACAAGCAGGAAAAACAGAGCAGCTCTTATGCACTGTGCTGGGAGGTCTAGGAAAAAAATCACTTTCGTCCACAAATTAATACATAGAATTGCATTACAATAGCGAATAGAACAATAGCATGAAAATTCGAAATACAATATAGTAAAAAAATGGAAAGTAACTATCTTCATTTAATTATTTTTTCCTAAAAGTAATGTAATTACTTAAATCCAGTAAACTTTTGAGGGGCAGAGATTTGAATTTTTCTTTCTATGTTAAATTATAATCCCTTTAAATGGAGGGGACATATATAGGGGGAAGGGGTATTTCATACTCATGACATGATTTATGGTCAATATGCTGAAAGGCCATGGAAATCAGCTCCAACTGTTATCTTAGATGAGAATTTGTCTCTAATAATTTCAAATGAACCTGGCTAAATATATTTTCTAATTTCACACTCAGACAGTCACTAAGGGTTCAATCCCACACCCATCTGCAGCAATGGCAAGAATCCCATTGACTTCACTGAGAGCAGGATGAAACTCTTTCCTTGAAGGTGCTACATTTATAGCCCATTTTTTCCAAAGTAGTCATGAGACAAAAAAGTGGGCTTTGCTGGGGTTTTTATTAATTATTAAATTAACAGCGAAAGTGAAGTTGGGGTTCTTCTACACCAGCTGTGATGTCAGACAGCCTGGTCCACGTGCCACAGGCACAGCACCAAAACATTCAACCCAGGAGCCATGTTAGGAGACCACAACAAAATCTGGGGAGAATATATTTGCAAAGGCATCTAAAATGGATTCTCAAAAGTCACTTCTAAAGACCATTTCCAGGCATTTTTGGTGATTTCACTGGGGGTCGCTATGTCATCTATCCTACAAATCAGTTTTGACCGAATGAAAGATTGCAACACAACTCAAGGTGGGGAAAGGATAAACTCTAAAGTAATAAGATCAGACTGTTATTCATTTAGAGTACTTTCACATCCTGACAGTTTCACAATTTCTGGGAAAGATTTATCTTGTCCTAACAAAATCATTTCTCAAGTGTCATGACTCAAGTGGACCTCTAGTGAAGGCAGGGCTGGGGACTGGGTGCCAGGTGGGAGTCAGCACCCTGCGTTTCACACCACCCGCAGCACGGACACAGCCTCTCTCTTCAGAGACTGGGAAAAGTGATCCTGCAGTGATTCTGAAACCACAGCAGCATGGAAAAACTACCAAATCTGAACAATTCAGTCTTATCTTAGGGGGAAAAAAAGTACATGTAACTAGCAATTGGAATTCAATGAGTATTTTTGGCAAAGACTCGCTTACGAAGGGCACTTCATGGACTCTATAAATAATTTCTAAGGCACTCACAGTTTTATTTATAAGTTTTCTCTTTTTAAAAGTAACTGAATATTCAAATGCACGTTTGTATTTTAAGTGTAATTTCTAATTACATGCACAATTGCTAATCCATCTGTTTACTACATACTGTAAATGCCTGTCATTCTATATGCTTGAATAATTATTGAAAATTAAATATTGTAAACAGTCAAATTAATTTCTCTCAGCATACCAAATTGCAAGAAGGCTGCAACGTGATAAAATATTACATGCCCCCAGAAATGGAACAAGTCGCTCCTAACCCCATACCTCACTGAATGTGCTTATTGATGTTTTGTAACAGATAGGAAACTTTTTAATCCAAAATTTGTAACAAGAGTCTGAAAAGGTCCATTACACCTTACTATCAGTGAGAGAGTGATTTAAAAGGAATGTGGTCTGCCATGTTTCAAGCTGTGGCAGAACGAGAAAATCATGTTTCTTAGGTGAGGCAAGTTGGTGTTAATGTTTTCTTATTTTAATCCTGTTAGAATCAATATAGGAATATATAAAATTTTTTTCTTTTGTTGATTTATTTATAATGTGTCACAGCAATAACAGTATTCAAGAAGCCCAGAGGAGAAAAACATGGGACAACACTGCATTTGAATATATATTATCCATTCCCAGAAGGGGCATGGCCTCTCCTCCCAGCTTTTTGTGCAAAACAGAGCTGTGCCATAAAGCCCCTCTGCTGCCATGCCAATTTTTGGCTTAAACTGTGTTCATTATGCATTAATAGGTCTTCAGTCCAGATCAGATAATCTGTTTTGTGCTCCTGGATAATAATGGTCAGGGAATTTCACCACTTGGCCTCTGTGTCTGGACCATAATCTTGGAATAGCACCTTTACAGCTCCAACTATGCTGAGCGAGAAAAACAGGACTATTTCTAGTCTGAATTTCTCTAAGTTCACTGTCTTTTATTCCTTTTATCTGTTAGATGAAAGAAAACCTTTGTCAGAAATCCTGTCCCCATGTAGGCACACACAAACTACGAAGCCACAACCTCTTAAATTTTTCTTGACAAATTACACAGACTGAATTTCTTCAGCTCCCCACAGTATGGTAGTGCAAATTTTAGATTTCAAAAGGGCATTTGAGAACCCCAGCGATGTGATCCTTTTAAGTAGATGGATTGACACAGGATCCAGTCATGCTTGAAAAGAGATGAGAATCTTGCTGTAAATGTCTGACTCTGTCATTTAACATTGAGTCCCTCTGCCCACACAGGTAGACAGGTGAAGAAAATGTAAGATTTTAACTCTGGTACACCTGTCTACATGCACATCGTTATCAATGAGAAATCAAGTATTCAGAGGCCTTCCTGGATCCTGCCCTGGCTGTAGACAGCAAGTGTCTCTATAAATCTCTGCTACAAAACCCCTGGAGCTCCAGTGTAGGAGAAAGGGATGGGGATGCTCCATTAGGTATTTCATTTTTTAACTATGGTGAGGACAGTAGCCAGCTTTTCCAGAATGTAAAGGAATTTCACTTTTCAGGAGCACAGCTGGACATCTTGTTTGAAAACTTCAGCCTTTTCAGAAGCCTCTGCCCTCATGTCCCACTCAAACAGCAGTTAAGCCCTTCTCTTGTAAGACCACCACTGTCTTTCTTTTCTCATGAAAACTGAGGAGAACTCGGAAGAAGACCTCCAAACTTATACACATTCCAATAAAGGAAAAAAAAAATCCACTTCGAATGTTTTTTCCTGAAAAATCCTTTAATTAAAAAAAAAAAGCAAAAAAACCCAAACAAAACAAAACCAAAAAAAGAAAAAAAAAAGCCAAAATCAAAACCCGCCAAGACCAACCCTTTGCAATTTGTGCTAAATTTTGGAAGAAAACTAATTAAAAATTGCATATACACACACACACACACACACACCTCCGAGAGAGGGAGGGAAATCTCTCCATAGATACAGATACAGAACATATATATATATATATCTATATATATATCTCCTGTATACTATTTGGAGCAAATCCCTTGCAGCCCCTCCCTGCAAGCTCTGCAAAAGGCTGGGAGCTGCAGCCCCAGGACGGAGCCCCTGGCACAGAAGGGCATGGCAACACCTTGCCAGCACGTGTCCAAACTGCCCACTGCTCCGTTTTCTAAAAGCCTGCTCTCCACTCCTCCGCACACCAAGAGCGCCCAGCAACAAACTTAGCACTGATCAATACCGCCTTGGTTTTTCTGACGCATCTCCATCTGCTTTTCCCCATCTGTTGTCTCAGGCTCCCCCTAAACTGTGAGCTTTTTCGGTGTAGCAACCATCTTTTACTCCACTTATCCTGCCAAGCACAGCGGGGTGCTGCCTCACGACTGCAGCTACGAAGGTGCCACAATATTGCAAATAAATATTAAAAAAAAAATAAGTCACCGTTTCAGCTCACCAAAAGGCAGCACAGGTTTTGCTTTTCCTGACTGAGTTCTTAGCTATGAATTATTTTTAATTACTAAATAATTAAAATAAAAGCATTAAAGAAAATCCACAAAAACCACATACACGTAAAAAACCCCCCAAAAAACCCCAAACCAAACCAAAACCACAAAAACAAACCCAACCTGAACCCCCACAATCCTTCTTACTTTTCTTGCAGGACTCAGTGTGCAGAAATAAAGGTATCTTGAGAATATGATCCTGGGTTGGTTTTTTCCACCCAAAGGAACTAGTAGAGGTGGGGGTGAGCATTCATGATGAGAAAAGCCAAGTCCATACACATATATGGGTGAAACAGTTTTGGACATGCAATATTTTCTGTGTGATGCAACTGTCTTTATACAGTCAGTTCAACAAAACATGTACTATTTTCTTCATGTTTTCATCTCCTTTCCTCATGTTTGTTGACAAGCAAAAATAATTTCTCTCTACATAGGAATTTTTTTCTTCTCTGACATTTTTTCTTCCCATTAAATCTTAATTACGTTCTCAGTACTGCACTTCTGCTGTTAATAAGGCAGCCTGGCAAAGAGGTTAGGCTGATGCCTTGAGGGGCGTTTGTAAAATCCCAGGTATTTTGCACAACGATGTCAAGCAGAAAGCAGAGACGGAAGTTTTGGAGGTAGAGAGGAAACCTCCTCCTGCAGGCTGAATACAATAAAAAGTCCCTGAGATCCTCCCTGCTCAACACCAAGTAGCAGGAGGAGAGATGCACCAACACACTGGAGCTAAGCCTGGGAGTGGGGCATGAAGCCCCCCCATCCAGCTAACCAAACAAGGACTGTATCCAAATCCTGCCTATTGGCTTCTCCAATGCTGAGCTGTGCATCCTTCTTAAAGGACTCTGTCCTCTCTGCAAGTCCCAACCCAAGCCGAGGGGTTTTCACGCATACAAATGCAGGGCATGGGCATATTATTGAGTCAAAGCTGCATCTCACCCCAGCTGACTACTCGAGTTAATTCTAAAGCACGTGTCTGCCTTATTTTTCTTCTCTTTAATGCATAGCATTCCCTTAATCAGTTTGGATTACATTAAGTGTTAGAAGAAAGAAATAAAAAACCTGAGAGAAATCCCCTAAGAAATTAGAGACTCACATGAAAAATATCTCAGCATCATGCATATCTAAGCTGTTAATACAGTCTAATGTTTTTCCACCCATGCAGCTACTTTGGGTAATCTTGTGTGTGTTTATTCTCTGTTTAATCAATCTAATTCACACCTACTCAATAAATTTAATTTAGCAGCAATTATTCTTTGCGTCATTTGCAGTGTGTTCCCAGGTCATATCTCAAGAATTGCCTCAAACACAGAGAGTAATAAGGATAAAGAGAAAATTCTCCATCCCTGTTTGCCTCTCCTAAAGGATCTATCTGAGTGGGCTTACAACATTTCTTCAAAGATTTAAAAAAACTCCTCTCATTCTCCTATTAACAAAAGTAACCTCAACATCTTTGAGCAATGACAGCACCTTTCCATAATAGTATCTTCTTAAGGATAAGATGGTCAAATTCTCAGGTGGCACAAACCACATAATTCAGCTGAAGATGTAGCCCCACAAGCACTTGTGCTTCTTTAACCAACTTTTGTTCTAATACTGCACATTTTATTACATAGAGTCTGTGATTAAAATGAAGGTCAGAAAATACAAGCATATGGTGAATGGAAGCAAAATTAATTATAGCCAAAATATTCTCTTGCAGAGCAGACTTACATTTATCTTTTGGGTATTGTGGCTACATTAAAAAAAATGCGCGTGCACTGCTGTTCATACACTGTTGGTATGTTAAAATTCAGGAAATAATACTGAGTTTTCAAATCAAATCCCTTTAAGAGCTGCAAAGCTACTTGCTAATTACCATATAAATAGATCACTGCAGCACAGACTCCTTGCACGCAACTCATCCGACACAAACATTAAATTTCTCTTAGAAGGCAACAAACCCACAGCATGTCATGACATTGACTCATACACACAGGAAGCAACAAGGAAATGTTCTTGCACAGAAAGAACAAGCAAATGTACTATTGAGAAAGAAAGTTCATGATTATTGGGGGAAGTGGGGGACTTCCAGAGCTCTGGGTTTGCTTCCTTGCTCCATGACAGCACCAGCACTAGGCTGATGGTGAAGGGAATTGCTTCATCCACTCAAAAAAGAGTCAGCTCTGTCCTTAGATGCCCAGGTTCAAGCAGAGCCATCTGAGACTCCTTGTCCCTGAGCAAACTGTAATTCTTTCTCTCCTGTGGGCAACCCAGGCTTGCCTTTGGGCAAGAGAGAAAGAAAGGCAAGGAAGGACTGAAAGGCAGGGATGGGAAATGGTGGGCTAGTCGGAAACAGGATAGGAAATAGATTCTGTTGGGGCTCCAACATGCCCAGGTAACTCCTGCACACATGGTAGAAAACACTGGTGCCAGGGCAGCCCTGCATTTAGCAGGGCAGGATGGGCTGGACCCACGCCATAAGGCTTTGCATTACATGTGGCCATCATCTTAATTTGCATCTGAAGGCAAATTAAGACCAAATTTTTATTGCTGCCATCGGATGAGTTAGCTGCTTCCCTTGCATCAGTTCCCTGCTTGTAAAAAAGTGCAAATGGTCCTATTCTACCTTACCAAACTGGTGTTTCAGTCTCTACTGAAGGACTTAGCTACCACAGGGGGAGAAACCAAGTAGGTACAACAAGGAAGTAGAGGCATAGTGGAATCCACATGACAATCAACATAAAAACAAGGTTACAAGAGCATGGTCCCATGTAGAGTGTTTTTTAAAGATCTAACTTCAGAGCTCTTAGAGCTTTGTAGAAAGCTGTGTATAATGTGAAAGCTGTGATTAGGGGGCTCTTCTGATATTTAACCCCCAGATACTGCTTTATTTTTACACATGTATGTCTCTGGTTAAATTAAGCTCTGTGCATGCAGACATATGGCAACACGATCTGCACAATTACACAGATAAGGTCACACACTTAACTGGCAACAAAACTACTAATTTCAAAGAAGTTGTGTCAGTCTTCCCAAGAAAAGAAAAACACTCTCATTAACATAAGGGGAAGGGGAAAGGAGGGGAGAGTAATTTCACAGAAAATAATTATCTTTGGTTATAACAGCTTAACTCTGATGGAAACAGAGAGTCAGGAAAAAAAAAGGGGAAAAATAACACAATCCACTGTTAAGCTTAATTTTTGAACAGACTAGTTTAGCTGAACTGTGAGGTGATGAGGCTTTGGGGGTTTAATAGGTGCTGACACAACCTCCTATGTGATGGAACACAAAGAAGAATTAATAGTTGGTGATTACTGACAACGTTATGGCTTATGCAAACACACCAGCCTTCCCAGTTGCCTTCTCTTTTTATTTCCATTTCCGAGCTACGTTATTTTTTTTAATATCCACATCCAGCACAGGTCAATCTAATTCTCCAAACAGGAAATATCACCGTTTGTACCAAGAATTGGATGTTAACTAAGAGTAAACCAGAACTACATTCCTTGCCTCTAACTTCCAGTCCATAAAGAGATTTTAGACATTGCTCACACAACAAAGTAAAACATTTTCCAAGCCACGAAAAGCGCCTGTTTTAAGATGACAATATGACTGTATTCACTGCAACTGAGCAAAAGGGGAAAAAGCTGATTTAATATTGTCTGCTTGGGATTTGCAGCATCCAACATCACAGACACCAGTGGTGACTTTGACTGTTGAGTAAAAGATAAATACAAGTTACTTGATTGATTAAAAAGCAGTAGGAAATAAAAAAGAAAAACTAACCCCATCAACTATCCCCCATCCCAAGCTTTCACTTCCTCTGGGCTAACACCAGAGCTTTATTTTCCTCCCTGGCAGCTCCCTCTCCTGACCCCTACCCCTGCACCAACGCTATGCTCACAGGCTCCACACCTCAGGCACCCCTAACTCACCAACCTCATTCCTCCTACCAGAGCTCGAATTTGGACCACAAGCAATTACTGTAACACAGGGACATGTGCTGGTAATAATGTATGGCAGGATATGACAAGTATCCATAGCACATGCACTGTGCATACATTTAGCAGGGCTGGTACTCAGTACTTGTGGTACAATTTCACCCAGTAAGCTCAACTGTGCTTCTGACATTGATAATAATACTAACAAGAGAATTTGGCTACCTGAAAGTGAACAGCCCTAATTACAAATTACTGAAGGAATAGCACAGCATCTTAAAAAGGTAGGTGATTTCTGGATCAGTTCTGCCTAGCCATGACTTCTGGAAATTTACGAATACAGAAGCTGAACTGACAAGGTAGAAAAATTAGTTTCACAGCTAATCTGACAGAAAAAGTTACTTCTGAATAGGCAGAAGATATGCTCTGCTAATGTTTTTAAAAATAATAAATGATTGATGTAATGCACAACAACGTAGATTTATGAGATTAGTGGCAAAATAGCTGCTGTTCCAGAATTGGTGCTGGGACAGGAAAGGAGGGAGCTATCTGGTTATTGTGCAGCAACTTCTTCCATCAGAAAAAAGCTGTCCCACTGGCCCTTGCCATGCTTATGCCCTTCAGACATAAGTCTCTACTGAAGCAAACAGGGAGCTCAGATTAAAAACTGGTGGTGCACTGAATAACTGAGGACACAATTGTCCAGTCAAGGAAATGGAAATAGTCCTTAAACTTCTTACTGTGAAAGAGCTCTAAAAAAGTCATCATGGAGATCTAAAGAAAGAGGTCTAAAAAAGTCGTCATGGAGATCTAAAGAAAGGTTAAAATTTCTATAAGCCAAGTATAAATCTGCTGATTACAAAGAAATGGCATTTATAAGAAATATTGTATCTTTAAATGCCATTTTAAAAGAGGCACTTGATACCAGAGACATCCAGCAATCTCAACCATATTCAGTGCTTCATGAATAAAAACCCACTGCTAGCAGAAATCAGGTCTGTTCAAAAGAAATTAGAAAACTAGATTTATTATTTTATTAATAGCAGCATTACTGCAGCTGCAACTGAGGTGACACAGCTCACACCTTTACCCCTTCCACAGATAACATATACAGATTGAGAAGGGAATCGCTGCCAGGGAGGAAGGGAGGAGGGAAGAGACATGCTGGCTGAGCCCAAATTTTCTCATTTTCAGTGGAATCAGTGGTCTGGCCATTAGACAATACTTACTTAGTCTAAAATCCTCTTCATCCTACCATTTTAGAAGTGATGCTCCTCTTTTTTTTTTTTTTTTTAAATTTTTTCATGCCTATGAATCATGACAGTGAATGCATGTCTGTTAGTGCCGGGATGCCTGAAAAATCGATAGCTTGCATTCCCAGAACATATTTGATCTGCAAACTGTCTACTGTGAATTAATTTACAGGACAATAGCACAAGGTAAGAAAATACTTCCACTTACACAAAATCAAAAGAAAAAAAAGAAAAGAAAAACCATGAGGTGAGGTGACTCACTCAAAGTCAAAGGAGGAGTTCGTGTCCCTGCTGTGCTGCAGCTCAGGATCTAATTGAAAATTTACTCTGGGGAATAAACGTGCCCTGGCAAGCAGATGGACTTGATTTACATCCTCCTCCCTATTTTTTTTTCTTCTCCTCTTTTTTCTTAATAACTACTATTATTATTGTTATTATGACAAACTCCTTAAGGCAGGAACTTTGTCTAATATGCTGTAGAGTGCCTAGCACGCTTATCGGTCCCACTGTGATTAAGCACGTAACTCCAATATGCATGGTCCTTTGATTTTCCAGCTGTTAACCCTGGGCTTCAACCACTGGAAATATGGTGTCTAGTGAAGAATAAGCCATGCCAAAGCAGAAATTAAAAGCTTTTAAAATTCACCAAAGCTCAATTTTTAACAGTGAGTGTATTACAAAGAAGTCATTAAGAGCCACGCTTTTAAATAATAGAGAAGTGAAAGCAAAGAAAGTAGATCATTCAGCGTGTGTTGATACAACATAAATTACAGAGAATGGAAGCCAGCTAATGTGGTAGGGGAATTACATTGTAAAAATCTGTATTAGTTATGGTCACATATCAGTGATGGATATATCAGGCTGGACTCTGCAACTGTTGGTGAACTCAGCATTTCTACAAACAGTGTTAAAGAGCACGGAAGGAAAGGGAGACCAATTCTTCAAACTCACCACTGACTGGAGAGCCCCACAATGAACATCTTTTCCCTCTGCAAGGTCCTCTCCGTTCTTGGACAGGGCAAGGACACTTACATTGGAGATATTCGTGCTATGATCTGCAGAGATGATTTTCATCGTACACATGAGCTGCCAAAAAGGGCTCCATGGCCAGCGCACATGAGGGAGACACTCCTCAGAAGGAGCACCCAGTGGGAGGGAGGTGACCTGCAATGCCAGCAAAATTCAAAATGCATTTTCTAATTTGATCCCTATAGCACCTACAACACACCCTTGGAGAAAGACTGCAGGTTAGACTAAAAACCCCAAGAAAGCTAATGGCCTTAATTTACAAGATACGGAAGATCTTATTTCCGAGGAAGTTTATTAAGAGTTTAGCAGCATGGATGGAGCAGCCAGGACAGGTGAGTGTCCCCTGACCATAAGAACAGGCTGAGAAACCTAGAAACCCTCCAGGACCACTGGGAAACCCTCCAGAGTTGCCCAGAGCAATCCGCTCCTCAAAGTCTGCTCTAACAGCAGCTATAATATTTAAGTGTGATAAAAGGATAATCTCTGCTCCATCCCTGGAAATGCTCAAGGCCAGGCTGCAACTGGTCTAGTGGAAGATGTACCTGCCCATGGCAGGGAGGTTGGAACTAGATGGTCTTTAATGTCCCTTCCAATCCAAGGATTCTATGATTTCTGGGCTGAAAAGAGGCAGTGGGTACCCAGCAGCTGCACTGCTGGCAGCCATCAGGATGTGGAGCAGCAGCAGACCACTGGATTTGTCTCAGTCTGTGAGAGCAAAGAAGTGTGGGGATTTCTTGGGACAAACCAAAGGGAAGAGGCTATAAAAATCAGGATGTATGACAGGAGGGTGAAGCACTATTTTAGTATGGCAGAGCAAACGTGGCTTTCAGACCCAGCAGGATGCTATGCCAGCTGGCTTTGTGAGTGCAAAGGAAAGCAAAGCCCAGCCTACTGAGAAGAGTAGCATTCATACCAATTAAATTCTGACACTCACTAACCCCGTATTAGCTTATATAAATATTAATACTACTTCAGCATGAAAATATCCAGAGTCTTTACAAATCTAGGTGCAGATGTGACAGTTCAGAGACAACTTCCAGAGGCAGAGTACTGCTCTGCAAAGATGTACTGACCTACATGCACTATTTCTAAACCTACTAGTGCATCCTGCCTTCACCACTGCAGCAAATACTATTTCAGGGGTGCCAGGGGCCTGCCTCTGTTTAAATGGTGCCAGCAAAAGGCTAAGCAAGGTATAAGTAGATTTTCCAGACACACAAGCATAATTTTAGAGTAAATTAATTAATAACAATGTGCACAAGAATGAAATTTGGTCTGCTGGTGTGTTAGTTAAAGAATCTCTTAAGTAATCTACATAAGACTAAAGAGAAGCTTACTGGGTTTGTTCAAAATATGTTAACACTAAACAAAATAATGCAATGGTTTGAATTAAAATTCGTTTTTTCCAGAGTGCAGAAACATAATAAATCAGTGCAGTAAATTACCCCTGTGCTGTGAAATTAACACCCATATACATAAAAATGAGAATTTACAGCTCTAATCAATCAATTTTTTTATGAACTCCATCTTCTGTTTTATTTACCTTCTTCCACATGCCTCTCACCCCAAAGTAAGTGACTCAGTTTGGGCTGAATGTGGCACTCCTGGGAGCTGCTCAGCCCAGCTGCTCCGGCAGCAGCTCTGCTGTCCTCCCCATCCCACACCACCCACAAAGGAGCACAGCCCTGTGACCCTGTGCTCTGCCAGAGCAACCCTAAGCCCTCCCAAGCACAAAAGTCAAGCTATGAGGAAAAGCCCTGCCTCTCCCCACAGCCACACCAGGGTTTGGTCTGACTCGCAGCTGCTGAAGATGCTGAGCTCCAGGAATGCCTCCATTGCTGCTGCGTGTATACACAGCTGGGAAACAAATGCCCAGGGGAATGCCTTTCCCTGTAGTCACGTAACCCCTGGAGTCACCTCAACTTTTTGAAAAACATGCTTCTTACCCCCCTCACAAAACTGTGCTTTGCAATATATTCCTCTTGCCCACTATAAAGGAAAATCCCGGCTTGCTCTGTTGGACCTGCTACACTTAGGCTGCAGTGTCCACCAGTTTGCAGAACAAGGCTGCCTTGTTCTCCAGTGTGAATGATTTACGGTTTCACACGTGCTCATGTGCTACATTATTCACTTAGTACTTGTACCTATGAATACCAGCTCATGAGATAAAAGTGAGTACCGAGGCGCAAACTGATGCTTGGCTGTATTTTAATAAAAATACCAAGGTGAGAAAAAAAAGGCCTTCATGGGAGGTTGCCCACACTGCCTTTCCAATCCTGACACACATGGGCGGGCTGCTCATGCTCCTGTCTTCTTCCCTGGAGTGCCCATATAAACCCCAAGCCTGAAGAGGAGGGCCCTCGTCACTGTGTACTTGTGCCCCCGCAGCAGAGTCAGCCCCCAGGGAGAGCATGAGCTGCCCAGGGTGACTTCAGTGCCCAAATCTTGCTATCAGTGTCTTTTTAGCAGCTCTTCATTCCTGCAGGAGCAACTCTTCATCTCTCTAAAGCCCACAGAGCAAACTGCAGGTAATAATCCTGAAAGGTCTGAAGACTGCCTTTGAACAGACCCAAATGCACGCGATACATTTGCAGTTTGACTGCCTAAAATAGCCACCGCGAGCTGTGCCCGTCTATAAAAATGTAGGAAGTGACAACTTGTCTATTAAGAGGTTTCTTCTATCTACAGACATGGCACACAAGGAGTAATGTGGCTTCTGCTATCCAGGTAATCAATCAAGAGTGCGAGAATTGGCTGCAATTAGGATCCTGAACTAGAACCAGGAACAAAACCTGGACTCCCTGTGTCCCTGCTCAATCAGACACGTGGTGGTCTATGTGCCTCCATAAACCCAACTGACCTGCATGAGCCACAAGGCAGCTGAAAGAGAGCTTCAGAGGAAGGCAAACATGGTCACTGCTGACCTCCAAAGACAACTGAGAACATCCCCATGCCCCAGCAAACTCCGCATCTCTTCTGCCGCTTTGCACTAAAAGATGTAAGGAATGCAGGATGCTGCCTTCATGTTGCCTCTCAGCAATGAATTACTCACAGGAGTGAGATGTCAGTTTGCTGGCAGTGTTTAAACTTCCAAAGTGACACAGAAAACAAAAGATCCCCTTTCTCAAATGACTGCTCTCCCCCGACAGCAGGAGCATGCTCATTCAGCCCACGTATGCAGCAATCGCAGCATATTTGGGTTCACATTAAACCTTTTCATCTTGATTATACAGCATGCTGTCGCATTTAGGGCTGCTGTGCAACGCTCTACGTGGGTTACTGCTGTGCTGAATCCCAGCAAGCGTACAGGGCTGGCATGCTACAAACCTCTTCTGTGTGTGCAGAAGTCTCCTGTACGAAACAACTGGAGTGTAAATTACTGTCTTAGAGAAACTAGTGCACTGCAGGGAGATGGTTGAAAGGAGCCTTGTCAGAGACCCCCAGGGGCACTCTCCAGGAAAATCCATTATGCTTTTATTTCTTGGACATCAGCATCCCATCAGGAGAAAGCCTTCTCATGTCAAGGCCTGGCACTCCCCTTTGGGAAAAGGGATCTCAGCACACGCACTCTCTGTCAGCCTCATCATTTTCAAAACAAACTCAAAGAGGCCACCTTGCCCAGTTCTCACTGCTCTGCATTTGGCACTGAATTGGATAGAAGTGGATGATTTACCCTTTCTATGACAAATCACAGCCAGTCACCAGCAAGGATGCTCACTGAGTGTAAGAGGGGCCCTTTGGGAGTTGCCCAAGCAGCAAAGTTACTCATCCTGAAGCCTTTAACTTCTCAGACAGCAATTTCCACAGTGCAAATGGAGATTAACCATTGCCAGTGCTAACGGTGAGAATGAGATCCCACTGTTAGGGAAAAGTACCCCTGCCTGCTCTCCAGAGGGACAAAGAGCCAACCCACAGGGTGTGCCACCAGGCTAGGGTGCTGCAGGGCTGCCACGTGCCCAGCTCCAGTCCTTGTCACAGGCTCACCCTGGCAGATAAGCAGGGCTGTGCTGAGCAGATTGCTCTGAGGGAGGAGCCGACGGAAGGGAAGCACAAGCATTAAACACTGTGAGTCCTAACTCTGCTACTTTGCCCAGATGGGATTTATGGGGTGGGGAGGGGGAGAAGGGATGCAGATGGAAGAGCATCTTCGGCCATTCCAAGTGTTAAAAATAAGTGAGATATGTGCCTTAGGGCTCAGCAGATTGAACACAGTGATTATACATTTTCCATAATTCTTCACCTGGGCTTATGCCTGAGAAGATCCTGACCCCTTCTTATGCCACACATTGCAAGACGATTACCCAGCCAAATGTTGAAAACCTATTTAGTGAACATCATTTCCATATACAAAATTTACAATGTTCCCTCTCATATCTATTCCTTCTAGTTTTTTTAGCTGTTTAGAAATTTGCAGCAGATATAAATAAACTTTTGGAAAAAAAAATCAAAATCCCAGAACAAAACTAGGAGCATGACAACCAGAAGGAGCACTGTGTGAATTCTCTGAACTTCATAAAGATCAGCATATTGCTCTAAAAGATTCCTTTGACTCTCTAGCTCCAGATCATGCTGGAGGGTCCCCACAAGCCCAGTGAGTGAGCAAAGCTGGGTACATGCTGGAGTGAGGAACACCTGCTGCCAAGCACAGCAGGCACCCAGCAGAGCATCCACAACCTCAGGCTACATCTCCTGGGGCAATTTCTTTATCAACCTCATTCAGCAAAGGCACTGAGGGTGCAGAAATGTGCAGAGCTGCTCTGCACAGGTGCCATGCTCCACTGCCAGCCAAAACCAGTGTTTTAACTTAAAACAATCACCATCTCTGCCACACTGCACCAACAGGCTACATCCCCAGCTGTTACAAATCAATGCAATCACATGGGGGTGTTTTTTTAAAGGCCAGAGGGACTTTTAGGTCATCGAAAACGTCTTTTTGTGTAAAGCAAGCTGTAGAATTAAATCCACCTACTTTAATGTGGAGCCTTATTACATGTGCTGGACAGCCATCATGTCACTCACTTCAGTGGTGCTACACCAGCTTATAAAGAATGAAACACTGCTCTGTAACCTGCAACAGCTTGAATCTACTTCCCAGCATTGCTCTGCAGACTCAGTGCAGCAGTCTCATCCCTAGAGCCACAGGGAAGAGGCAACAGCCAGCAGCGATTCAGTGACCCAGGGCAGAGTGACTGCTGCAGCAGCACAGCTGCAGCGCATCATCTGCCAGTGCATTCGCACACCGATGCAAAGCAGAACGCTTTAGACAGACAAGATGCTTTAGTCACGTAGGCAACCAGAAAACAGAGGATTGGAAAGCAAGGCAACACCAGTGCACCCTGAAGGGGAGAAAGGTGACAAATATGTAAATTGCATTTTCCCACCATCCTGAGGCAACAGGGTTTTGTTACCTGTTTTGGGATTGATTACAAAGAAGTTCTGGGGATTTCCACTTGTAATCCGGTAAGTCAGTTTTTCATTAGTGCTGGAGTCAGGGTCCTGGGCTTGGATCTGAATGACAGAGACATCCTTTGGGGAGTTTTCCATGACGACTGGGTAATAGATAGGCTCAGAGGTGAGAGGGGCATTGTCATTCACGTCCTCCACTTCAATGTAGACTTCGATGGTAGTGTAGAGTGGGACGACACCATGATCAGTCGCATACACTGTCAACCAGTAGGATTTGGTCGTCTCCCGGTCAAGAATATCTGCTGTGTAGATAGTTCCTGCAGAAAAACAGCAAGCAGAGGATGTCAGGAATAGGATCAATAAAACATCACATCTGTTTTCATTTGGCTGTACTACAGAAATGTGTTCAGCATGTAACAAATGCTCCACCCGTAGAAAAATTCAGGTTGTGCAACAAATGAAAACAGAAGCCTGAGCTCAGGAATTGTTTTGTGAACCCAGCTCAACATCTCAACTCTTTGTCCCAAGAAATTGAGTGGGAGGGAAGGTAAAAGGATGGTGCTTCATAAATGTCCTAATGCCACAGCCATTTCTTTGCTAGAACTGCAGCTGGCAGAGTAACAGAAGAAACACCATCATTTTCTGCTTCGTGATGCAAACTTGTATAAACCTTGGTAGGGAGGGATAAAACCACTGACAATGAACTGCACAAAAAAAGTGGCTGTTCTTTTCAGGTTTCTGCCTGTGCCCTTGATAAAGAAGAAAACCTAGGAGGCAATTTAAAATTAATCCATCCAAGTCCAGAAAATAGATGGTAAATTTAAAATTGAGTTTGCTCATTGCACAATGCCGAAATCCCGGATAACAAGCAATCAAAAGCTCACACAGTACCCTTAGACAATGAGTATATCCTCTTCTATCACAAAGGAAGGAAAGGCTTGGCCACTTTACCTACTAGTGTAAGAAAACAAGTTGGTTTCCTACCTGGTCCTAAAAAACACAGGAGCAAGTGTGTTTGTGTATAACAGAGCCACAGAGAGGGGTCGAAGTACCACCCCCGTGCCTGAACAGTCCTGCCATGAAGGACTTCCACCCACCTCATTTCTGCCTGAAGTGCTTTAGAAATCCATCCTCCTCCTGACATGAACACCTGGTTTGTATCTGGCTGGAACCAGACAAACTTTCAGGTCCCTTCTAAGCCAAACCATTCTATGATAAAGCAGAAACTCTTTCTACCACTCTAAGACTTGCTTGTATTGGCATAGTCCAAACCTTCACTGGCTTAAGCATTAACTGTGAGTGCACAGAGGACCAAATACACCAGTAAGCACACACAAAATCACACCAGCATCAAAATAAGCAAATGCACTTCCTCACCACTTCCTCTCCTAAGACAGCATTGTTAAATCTTGAGAGACACACCAATGCAGTGGACCTCAAGCTTAAGAAATACTCAAAGGACAGTTCGCAAAACACCAAATCACGTCATTAGTAGATGGAAAATGATGGAGAAATTGAAGGACAAAACAGGAACACAAGAATCCTGAATTTAGTCTCAGATGTGTTTGAAGGTATTTAGAACAAAATTATCAGTTAATCATTGAGGACAGAGGTGCTCTAAGGTCAGCACTAATAAAAGAGCTGCGTGTCTTTTTGGCTTTTGGGGGGTTTTTTTAAGGATCGGACTGCACTGCTTCCATGACAGCTTGAAGTCTTAGAGAAGTTTTCAAGGTAGCACAGAACCCAACCACACAGTCACAGAGCTGCCACCTGTATTTTCTCTTTTTTTATAAGATTTTTTTTTTTTTTTTTTTTAAATACTAAAATTTTTTTTCAAAGTTTGGATTTTTGTTTTTATGTCTTTTAATGCCAGTTTGAACTGACAAGTATATTCCTGACATAGGATCAGCCATGTAAGAGAGGAAGGGGAAAGGAGCAGCACTGATTCCGGTCATGTACGGGCTTAGGTCTTTTTGTAGTAAACTCAGATCCATGTCCTCCTCACTCAGATGTATTATTCACCCATCGTAGGTGAGCAGGGCAGCACTAAAGGACAAAGGCAGAGTGTATTCTAAATATTCTTGTTGGCAGCAGCCCGTGCTATGTAATGAGTTTCTGTAGAAACATGGGTGAAATATATGGTGAACTGTGATGAAAAAAGCCTACAAGTCCAGAAGAGAAATTACGCTGCAGGGATGAGAAGAGCCCATAACAACCCACAGAAATAAACAAATAAAATAAATCCACATAGGAAAGAACGAGGAAAAAAAAGATGAATATTGGTAATCCTAGAGATGATGATTTATAGAGAAGACAAGAAGAATTAGATCTTCAAACAAAATTTGAAATAAGTAGGGTTCACCTCTGGTGAGAGCACAGAAGGTTTTAGCAGATTAACCTGTGTTTATGAAGCTGAATTTCACTGATACTGAGGTGATAATAAATCTATCTTCTGAGTCATTCCTTCATTTTATAACTCCTGGCAACAATTACTTTTCATTTCTGTATTTCAGAAGGAAAGGATCATTGAACAAGCATTAGCTACTGCCAACAGGTCTGCTACACTGGTTCTTACTTTCACTTTTGATTTATTAAAAGGTCCCAGATACAATTAATTCCTTTTCCTCAATAAGTCTTGTCATTTCACCTGTCAACACCACACAGTAACTTGATAAATAATAAGGCTTTTGTTCGCTTCCAGGTTTTCCGCATGGAAATCCTTCCATCACCATGGGAACACCTTCCACCATGCCCTTGAATGCTCTGCACAAAACGCCTCCTTGCTGTACCCCCACATATGGGTATAAAGGTAGCACCCACAAGAATACACAAGCTGCCCAAATATTTAATGAATCTCTCCACACAGGTATGGATGACATTCTTCCAGAGGGATGTCAAATGCCGTCTTCGTCTTCGTATGAGGAGCTAACCCTGGAGACTAATGATGACACTTGGTCATCAACAGTGCTGATTCATCACTATGGCATGAATGCAAAGAGGCTGACAGAGCTGGCACCAGGAGCTGCAAAATATTCCTTTGGGGCAATCCACAGATAGGCTCTCACTCACGTTACTTTAGAGAAAGGAGGGGGATACCCTTGGATAAAGTGACAATAAATTCAGAAAACGCATCACTTACTTCAAAGCTTATCGATATTAACAGATACTACAGAAAGACAGAATTTGGTTTTCAGGACTAGGAGAGCAGAAGGGAGGAGAGGCCTTTGGGAGCAGCTCTAAGGGCTTTTCTTGGGCAGATTTTGTGGTGCACTCTTTCCAGCTGCTTGCTAATTAGACGAGAAATGTGAACAAAGTAATGACGCCTGAACTAAACAAATCAAGAAGTAAGACGAAACACCAGCAGAAATCATTAAAATTTCAAAGGGACTAAAAACCAAAAAGTTCCAAGATTTGCAGACACATTTCTGAACAAGACAGATAAAACAGATGTTCTCATCCACTGGGATGCTACACCATGGAGGCACTACTGCGTTTTTACAAGAGACAGCTGAAATCCAACCACACAGTCTGTGAGCCAGCTCTTTATGTCGCCCTTGCCTGGATTTTGCAGTATCCCTGAAGGCCTGGAGCCAGCACTACCTGAGGCTTGGGGCAGCCTCAGAAATAAAGCCAGCCAACAATCCAATAAGCAGTGCCACTGATATGCTTGCCACTCCAAGTACATATGCCCCACACAATTTGCCAAATACCACGTGCATTATGAACACCATAAGTGAAAACTAACAACAGAGTGCATTAGTTGCTGATTAAAATCCTCAGCACATTTATATGTAAATTAAGTGCAGCCCCTGGGCTTGGCAATGTGCCAGCAATGCAAAGGTTGTTTGCTTGTTTCTCTTTAAGGTTTGTTTTCCCTCTTTCCCTGAGAAAATAATGGGGTAGTGTTTTCTGTATGGCTCCTGCAATTGGACACAATGAGACACTGCATCACGAAGGATGAAGGTTACAAAAAAAAAAAAAAAAAAAAAAAAAAAAAAAAAAAAAAAAAAAAGGAGAAACTAGTGGCTATTTAAAGTGGACAAAGAATTGGCAAACTGGATTTCCCTCTTTCCTCTCCCACTGATTCGCTGTACATCTGTCACCAGACCACTTCAAATGATGTGGTCCACTCAAAAAATATCTGAAAGTCATGTATTTACTATCATGATGAGAAACCTGAGAGGCTCTTAAAACAAAAAGGGATTAGAGAAAAGCATTATTTCTTTCATCGCCTCTTTTTTGGCCCCTGTTTGTTTACTTTACATATTTGACAGTACTGTGTATATAGGTAGTGTGATTCCCTTACCTGCCACAGCTCTTCAAGAGAATGTTTACTGGAGCTGTCAGCCTGGCTGTTTACATAGGTGCCCATCGCCATGGATATCTGCTACACACATACGTTCCTCCTAAAAGTCAGATCATCCTTCATGAATACCCTCAATAGCACAAACATTGAAAGGAGTTCAATTCTGTTTAGTTTTTTCAAGGCAAGATTAAAAGACAACTTGGTGGTCTGTAAGAAGCTGTGCATAGAAAAGTCAGAAGAGAGTAACGAAGCTCTTTAATCTAGCTGAGAAAAGCAAACTGAGGTCTGATGGCTGGAAGTCAATGGCAGAAAAAGGAGAGTGCAAATATTCAACAAGGAGGATATCTGGCAGGAGCAACTGCTTGTCAGGGACAGGCCAGAATCTCCCATCATTTGGCACCTTGGTACTGGGACAAGACAATACAACCTATTCTTCTACCCAAGTTATTGGCTTAGTTGCAAAAACTAATGTAGCATGTGATTTTCCTGAGTGACTCAGTAGCCTGTGTTATACAAGTCGCCAGTAGAAGCAGCCATACACTCAGCAAACGATGAACGAGATATGGGGAAAGAAGACTGACTACGAAGTATCTGCTTCTCTTCCAAAAACTATCATACAGAAATACGACAGAAAATACTTAGTTCTCTCTTTTTCAAAATATCGCAGCAGTTTTGCAGGGGACATATTGTAGCAGCTCAGTTATCAATCGAGAACAGCCGCACTGACAAAAGATGTTGCTTATTCTCCTCAACCCTTTTCAGCAGTATGAGCTAATTGCACAAATGTGCATCTCAGACTGGGAAATCAGGAAAGGTCAGATAAGGTGAATGGCCTGCTTATTTCTAGAGCCTGGCCCAGGAGCGGCCACAGAGGGGGGCAGAAGGAGTGGGAGGCAGCAAAGGCAGAACATGCCCTCATCACAAGCTGCAGCACAGGATGGAAGTGACACCACAGTAACACACTCCCAGATACTCCCAGCTGCCAGAGTGCAACAGGCCCATTCCCACCCAAAGCCAGTTCTTTGCTAGTGCAAATGCAAGGTTTAGTGGTTAAAGTCACTATGAAAATATATGACCTTCAGGGTGACTGAAGGACTAAGGGTAATGCATGCACCTTCCTGACTCCAGACCCCAGGACACCAGCAAACTCACTCAATATGTCTAAGGGCCACATCAGCTTCTGCCATGAAATGCTAGAAAAGCACATTTCCAGAGCCCCCATCTGCCTCTCCCTCCTCCAGCTTCCAAACAAAGGGGCTCAGTGCAAACCAACTACAAAGCAGAAGCTGGTTTGTCCCCAAATTAAAATGACAGAAGTGAGGCCGTCAGGAATACCAACTAACAGTGAAGCACTCAGGGCTGTTACACCCCTCAAAGGAAGAAACAGAAAAATCATGCATTCCAAAATGCTACTAATTATTCATGATTCTTTATCAAAGACTCTGTGAGTCTCCTGGCAGTAAACACAACACCTTGATTGTCACTGAGCCGTCAGCCAAAGGTCCTCGTTTACACTGCCTTGCTGGGAAAAAAGTAATAAATAAAAGTAGATTGAGAAGAAAACAGTTGAATAATGAGTTTTTGCGGGTTTTTTTCCTGTCTAAAATACAGACGGGGAAGAAAGAACTTACATACCTCATCTGGCTGCACCAAGATGAAGGCTCTACATCAGCTCACTCGCGCTCCTACCCCCAAGATCAGGCTGGATCCTGCCCCCCCACGTTGGCACACAGGGGAGCCACGGAAAGATTTGTGAGTGTAAATGCAAATGCCACAGCTAATTCAGATTCCTTGCATTGAGTGGGGATGTGATTTTTGAAGGACACTTAGTGGAGAGCTATTGTGGGCAGGAAAAGTTTAAAAAATACTGCAAGCCCATTATTCATCAAACCAGCGAATGTAAAATCAACCAAAATGTCGTGATTTGTAGACAGGAATTTCACACCCAATTAAGGAAGAATATTTATGATTTCAAGAAAACTAACATTATACCTAACCTATTTTTTTTTAAATTTAGGTCCTTCACATAGACCAGTTCTGTGTACATAAAAGCAGAGTGCATACATCTTTTGGGAGGTATTTTATTCATTATTTCCATTAAAGGGTAAACTGCAAATATAACTGAGAGGATTAAAGAGTTTTAGTGTTATGAAGACGTGAACCTCAGCACCAATGCCAGACCGATTCAGCACACTGGGGCCACCGAAGCCAGTGGGAAACAGAATAAACCATAGATTATATTCACCCCTTTTTAAAGTCTTCTCAAGCCATAAATAACCAGGGCCAGTTCTGAATGCGGGCAGCAGTATCACATCAGCCACAAACTCAACCGGAGCATGAAGGAGACCTATCGCTCATCCCCCCCACCGCTCGCAGCTGGCACCTTTGAAAATCTGCCTCCTTACTCTGGTGATTAAACGCTATTTCAGCACCTTCATTTAAGGCCCCCCCACTGTGCAAAGTGTGCCCTCCTGTTTTTATTTTATTGCACAAATTTTGTAGGCTTTACTGCATATTAAAACACAAACTCAATTCCTATTGAAGCAAGAAGAAAAATCTCCACTGACTTAAATGGAGATTAGATCATGCCCAGGAATGAGTCCAAAAGCAATATTAACTTTGTGAGGCTGTACATACCTACAACTTCCTAATATTCTTATGTCTGGTTCAAACACAAAACATGTATAACAAACCACTCTTGTCAGACAATGAAAGACAGGTTACATTCCTGTCTAGGGCTTAACTCCTAATTTTCTCTATTTTACTTATCTTTTGGATGTACAAATTTACTGTTACCTCAAAGTGCAGTTTCTCTGGTGAACACCACGTCTGAGTTCCCAGAGCAGTAAAAGATAATTAGAAAGCCAATTGTCAGCAATGCTGTTTCCAACAACACCAAATTATTCCACAAATAAACCTTTTACCATGATATTACACACAATATCATGACCATCACAACCAGCCAGAATATGTTCAACAAACTAAAGGCAATAGTTAATTTCAGGTCTGGCCACTGCCCTCTCAAAAAAAAATAATTATTTAAAAGTGTATTTTAATTTTTTATAATCACATATGAATACATTAATATTTATGAATTCATTAGTATTTATATTTTACATATATATATATGTGTAGGAATGATGTGATTCCAAGGGTGAACGCTGCATACTGAATTGGCAGTGCCACCCACCATAAGGACTGCGTTTTCTCTGGAGTCAGATCACATCTCCCCAGGGTTGGGGGACTGCTGCTATGAGGGCAAACTTCCCAGCGAAGCAGCATCTTAATGGCACCAAAATAGAGGCACATCTCAGATTAGGTACTTGACCTTCCAGGCTATTTATATTTTGAGTTTTGAGGAGAGATTCTTCCCTCTTTACCTTGAAATGAATAAAATTCAGTGCTGGTTTCCTTTGCTTGCTTTATTTGAGGCCAGGGGGGAAGGCTTACAACTTCACATCAAAATGAGCTATCACATAAATATGACACCTTCAAGGTCACTTACACATCAATTTCAGAGCAATTTTCCAAACATATCATCAAGACACTGAACCAGAGGCTTAGTCAAATAAATTCTCTATCTTCTTCCACTTATGAATTAAATGAAATAAGATGTGCCAACATTTTTACCTGACCAGGCTTTATTACCATTTTTGTATCTTCCATCATATCCCCCTACTTATTTAAAGAATTATCCATATTCATCTTGCTTTAGTATCTTTTGCTTGAGGAAAAAATTTTAAAAATCTTATATGGATAAACAAAAATTACAGAATGGACAACTCTGGAAGGAACAAATCGCCTTCAAAAGCACAAATACAGAGAAGAAATCTCTCACTTATGAATAATCTCTGTCCAAGCTTAACACACTCCATCACTGACAGACAATGCAATAAAACTCAGCAGTAAAACCAGGCTGAGAGGAGTCATGAAGCCCCACTGATGACTAAACTGCTGCCACGTTTCGTTCCCTACTTGCTACAAGTGCTTGAGAACAACGGGGCAAACCGTGATGCTGCTCTAACAAATGGGATGTGTCGCCACCCTGCACGGCTTGAGCCATATTGTTCAATTTTTGGGAATATGGGCTGCCACTGGCATCCCTTTAGTGCTGGTAGATCCACCTTTTCCTTTGGCGTCAGAGGCACAGCAAAATACAATGCCCATGTACTGAGCAAACTTTGTGCTATTCCCTGGATACGCACAGGCTCAACTTTTCAGCTAAAGGGGAAGAAAAACCAATGAAAAGTGCAATTTTGTGACTGTGGCAGGTGTCATGTAAAAGTCAGATACCTCAAACTTTCACAAAATCTTGCAGGAAGATCTACTGTGGGAATACACTCTCAATGTAACTCAGAACAACAGTTGACAGTATAATTTCACTCTACTGACTATGCTTTTTTTCCCTTTTTTTTTAAAGCACTCGTGGGTATTGCATTTCTAGCCACACATGAATTACAAACTGGGAACTCTTTTCATTATTATAGTCTCTCTGTATGCATGTTTCCCTCTGGATCTGTTTGTCCCTACAGCAAATGACAAATTCTGCCTTATTTTCTGAACACTGCTGCGATTTCAAAACCCTTGCGTGCCTTGTGCCCACCTCCGCAGCCTTCCCAACCAAACCAAATGTGGGGATGGCACCAGCAGAAATCCTCATGTTGCTAGCACCAAGGATAAAAGCTGTTAACCCTCAATAATAATATGTTTGAATGGAGGCATTTTTTCCTCAAAGGGTCTGGTTAATGCCCAGAGTAACCCAGATTTTTCACACATCCTCTTTAGTAGATTAATAAAGAGATCAAAGTCCGACCCATGTGTCCTCTGCCTGGAGGACTGGGAAGCTATTTTAAAAAGAAGGGTTTGCTCCCGGTTATTTTAGAAATAAGATCATAAGTGCAGCAAAGCTGAAGCAGAAAGGAAAGATGAAGAAAAAAGGCAAAGGATGCTCAAAAGGATTCTGATAAAAGCCTTGGCAAGGGACTTGTGTGCCGGGTCCTCTTCCTTTACACAAAGATCTGCATCTTTTGTGCTCCCTGCAGTACAAGACACTGCTTTGGGAGCCCTGCTGCAAAATCTGTGCCAAACTGCTTCAGGTGTTTTGTACCAGTGGTGAGGGAGGTGGAGGGAAGCAGAGGCAGCTCTGCAGGGGAGCCTGGTTGCTGGGGGAGGCTGCCCTGGAGAGCAAGTGATCCTGCATACCGAATAGTGCTGGTCTAGGATGGTTGGCCACAGCAGACAAGGAAGTATTGGGAACATTCCAGCTAGGAAATGTCTTTCCCTTTTCAGCTATATACATTATACTGAAAAGAGACTATGTGTATTTTACTGGAAAAAGAGTCATCGTCCCATTCACTCGCCTGATCTGTCCTCCTTGCTTGTTTCTTTTGGCCTGTAGCAAGAGAGCAACCCCACGAAAAAAGTAGTAACGTTACCCTGGAATCTGCCTTTATCTCTCTATCAAAACATTAACCCAGAGGGGCAGTCAAAAAGGAGAGAAAGAGTACCTCTGAAATGGGTTAATAGCCATGCTGCCCCTGAACATTAACGCTGCAGGAAAGAGGAGTGTGATGCACAACGCCAGCACAGGAGCATCATTTAACCTGTCCATGCTTCCTCTTCTCAGACACACCGTGCATGACTCTGGAGTCCAGTTTTACAAAGCATGCAAAAAAACTGGAGAAGATGAACAAAAAAGGGCTCCAAAAGTGGTCTGAGGAGCAGAGACAATGATTTACAGTAAGGGAGTTTAAGATTTCAATCTGCTAAGCTTATTAAAAAGAAGATGAAGAGGCAACTTGATTAGAAAAATCCATGTAAGGTTCATGGGGAAATATTACTGGGAAGCAAAGGGCTCTTTAATCTAACAAAATAAGGTGGAGCAACTAATGACTGGAAACTGAAGCCAGGAAAAATAAAATTAGCAATCAGCTTGATACCCTTTATTATTTTTTTTTTAAGCAGATGATTAATTCCTGGAATAATCTCAGACATCTGCAAATGAGAGCTACAAACTGTTGAGGGAGAAACATTTCATGGCAAATGTATGCTATGCTTTAGTTAACGAAGGATCATTTAGCAAAGGTGTATAAAAGTGATATACAATAGACAGAGATACAGAAGGGATGAGATCAAATTATCTTTTTTTTTCTGGTTTTAAGCACTACAGACCTGTGAATACTGTCCAGCTGTTTTCTACAAGGAGCTTGGTAAAGAGGAGGTTCACTGGGTGACGCTGGGCTGCTGCAGTGCTCCCAGCATGCCCAGCTCCCCTCCCATGGTCATTTTATGTTGTCACAAAAGCTTCACTGCCAACTCCACAGTGGGGAGAAAACACATCTAATGAAAAAAAAGAAGCCTCTGGTATCTTCTTGCTTCACATTTGAGGGTATGCAAGAAACTGAAGAGCCTGTTCTAGAGATGTGCATTGGAAGCAGCATGTGGGCTGGATGTGACCACTGGTGAGCTTGGAGCAATGCCCACTGCTCCTGCCCAGGCAGAGCACCAGGTGGGAGGCACTGCAAGGGTGGAAGTCAGGGAACAGCCTGGTCTCAGATTAGAGGATGCTCTCAGACAGCCAACTTTGTGGCTTTTTAAGAATTATCAATTGTCCCTTTGTTTCTCTGAGTGAAATTTCCAGTGGTAAGGGCAGTATATACTTCATCAGTATTGCAGCAGAACGCTCCTGTTTTTCAAAGATGACACTTTGTGTTTCACTGTGAAATGCAGACTGGATGCACTGGTACCTGAAGTTTTATCTAGACCCATTTGCAGGACTTTCCTCAGGTCCATAAAAGAAAACTTCTTCCTCTGTATCACACTGGTTTTGTGTACCAAGGGCCAAGGTACTCCACAGTAAGCATGTA
Organism: Oriolus oriolus; assembly: GCA_013400235.1. NCBI lineage: Eukaryota > Metazoa > Chordata > Aves > Passeriformes > Corvidae > Oriolus > Oriolus oriolus. The sequence goes on along the minus strand of VXBT01003514.1, from coordinate 1,686,555 downwards.
AAAAACAAAAGCTGACTTGTTTTGGATCAGTACTACTGCTTTAAATTGCCTGGAAGCAAAGCACTTCATTTTTTCTTAAGTATGCTTTTAGGTGTACTCTATCGTCTCTTCTCCAGAGAGGCTGAGGAAGAGCCTTTCACCCCCTTTCATCCTTATCCAGAGGATGTAAAAATACCTCAAGCTGCTGCTTCTGCCCTGGGCAGAAGTTTCAGTGACTGCAGCAGAAAAAAAATCAAGAGGGTTGCCTGTAGGCCAAAGTTTTGTTCAGATCACCTGTTGACATTGAGAAGATTAGGAACATTTCTTGTGTTTGCTTCAGAAAGGACAGGAATTCCATTACCCTTGCTGAACATATACAAGACTGTCTCTGGTACTCTTAAGAACAAGAATGGTTCTAACACCCCAGACCTACTTCACTAATGGGAAATTCACCTCCACAAAGCAGTCCCCATGAGACATTTTTTGCATAGATGCTGAACCTCTGCAGGGAAATCACACTGGCATCATGTTTTCACTCACACCGTCTTTCTGGATTTAACCAAGTAGGGCCACAACCCCCTGTGGACGGCTGGTAACTGATAGCTGAAAAGCTGACACCCACCAATTCATACCAAAACCCACCTTCCTTAAAAGTTTGGGGGGGTTGTTTTGGGTTTGTTTTTTTTTTTAATGGTGTTATTTTGCGTGGAAGATGGTCTAATGTTCCCGTAATTCTCCTTTTCTGACTTCTCAACAACTACCCCACCAGCATACCCCACCAGTCTTTCACCAAAGACTCTCATCAAAGACTTCTCGCAATCAAGCTGATTCTCTCTTAGCATGGAACAAATATCCACAAAAATTGCCATGTGCAACCCCAGATGCTTCTAAGCATCTTTCTAATAGTAAAGTCTTAAAAGACAGCTACCAGCTTTGTGTGGAAGGCACCTCACCTACAGCCCCACCTGTGATTGCAAAAAGTGAAATAACTAGGATTCATTTCCATGTTGGATTTTTTCCAAATCCCCTTGAGGAACCTTGCGATACCTCCACAGGAAAACTGCACATGATCATTGAGATAGTAAGAAGTTTAATCTTCTACTTTTCATACAGGAAATGGAGCTGGGGTTATAACATCACACCTAGCACAGACCCTGCACAAGCAGACCATAATTACACTTCTGTTTCACTCTCCATACTCTGTGTGATAATAAATCCAAGGTTCAAAGAGTATATGGGAATATGCCAGAGTATGCTGGTGGAAAGCACCAGTTTTTTAATCTTCGGGAAGCACTAGTCTTACATTTATCTTCAGTGATCTTCTACAGGTAAGATAGTCTTCGGACAAGGGAACAGAAAGGAGAAGAAAGCTGAGATACACAAGGGACTGTGGCAAATGAGAGCAGTACAATAAAAGCCTTGACTCAGACAACTCTATCGTGATCACTGGGAACAGTGCCAGTGACTCTGTGGGTGCTTCCTTTTGGCTCTGAAGAGAGAGAAGTAAATAAATGTGCTCTGGCTGCTGCACTCCCAAGTACAACCTTTCATGTAAGACATAAAGGTCAGCCTCATCCCACTAGAGTCTTCCAAAGTCATGGCACTTTCTACCAGCTCTACCCGTTCACGGTTCCAGGAGATGTTATGGCTCTGCTCACGTCACTGGGAAGCAAAGCGGGCAGCCTGGCACGAAAGGAGTGCCGAGACTTCAGCACTCACCCAGATGTTCCCTTGCTATTCAGGGCAAGGCCCAGATGCAACAGGAGTAAGTACTGCCTTCCCCAGCTGGTGTGCATGTACATGCACATAAACTGCAGCAGCTCAATTTTAAAGTGTTTTATGATGATGTGAACTAAGCTCCCTAAACAGGCAGGGAAAGTGAGCATCCTGATAAAGTAAGTAATGAAATGTTGCAGTACCAATATACACTGTGTGATCCCCTGAGGGGAACCACAAGCATGAGCCCTAATGAAATAAGACAGAGAAAATAAGGGCTTTGCTGTGGACACAACACTTATGTGCTCATTATGCACCACAGCGACTTCTATCACTTTATCACACTTAATCTTCATGATGAAATGTTGTATATACGTACAGACAGGTATGATATGTATAAAACATAGATACATATACACTCACAGACATATATTTCGAAAGAAAGAGGAGAAAAGGAAAGGCGATTTATTTTCTGTAAATGGCCAGACATAAATGCATAGTATGCTTTCTCTGCATGGATTGCCTTGCAAATCTATCACTGTATGCGGTTAAATCTATCATTGTAAGCTTTCATAAATAGTTAGCATTTGAATCTCCATTTGTGAATATTTCAGCCTTTAAAAATATACTTGTATTTTATGCTTTAAGTTTTTAAACACTCAGTAATACCAGTGTGGGCTTTGCCTACGGCTAATTGATAGGCTGCACTTAAGAAAAGTCTATTTGTCTGTTTATACACAATTTTGAAATGGAGATTATATTTTCACTGTTTGAAATGCATCAGTTTGAGCAAATCATAAAATGGAATGTAATTATTTATTTATAATGCAACTTTGCTGACTGTGAAAGCAATAAACCCTATCAAACAAAACCCAGGAAATTATCCCTGATCCAAGAGCGGAAGCATGGCTCCCTCTAATTGAGTTTCCTTCGCTCTTATCTTCTCAAGATCCCTTAGATTGTTTCCCAATTTTCATTTCCATTTCTTCCATTAAATGCTTCTAACCCATGACCTCCATTTATCTTCCATTCTTAATTGAGATGTAACATGTCCACTTGTCCAGTGCTGAGCACTAAAACTCTGACAGCACGCTTGATAAGTACTGGCTTCTTCAGGAAAGCCTACTTGGGAAAGTGCAGTTCAAACCTTGATTTTTGAACACGTAAGTGTGTTCCATTAAACTTGAGTTTACCTTATAAGCATACCATGGTAAAGACCAGAACCCCAATAACAAATAATAATATCTTTGGTTTTATTTGCTTTTACTGCTACAGGACAGAATTATATTTGTCTTGACCCTGGGAGGGTACAGGGTGACAGGGCCAGTGGGAAGAAAACATATAAGGCAGCTTTCAGCAGTCAGTCATTTTTTACTTTCAAACAGTTTTAAGTGTGATGGTTTGCAATCAAACTCACTCCCTCAAGACCCAGTGTAGAGGAATTTTTGAAGGATGGCATTCTTTAGAAAATAGTTAGACTTTATAACAACATCACTTCAGGAGCTCTTGTCAAACATTAATAAACTACCAGCAGCCAGGTGCTTCTGCACCTATTTTACGGAGGGGTAAGCCCGGCATCAGTCAGAAATACAACAGAAGGGAAACAGTAAACCTCCAGCTACCAAGCAGTCATCATAATCTCATGGAGCATAGCTAAACTAAAGTAGGAGAGAACCAAACAGCCATATCTTAGCCTCTTGGAGCAGTAAAGTAAAATTAATACAGCACCCCAGGCTACTATTAAATCGCAAAATGTAAGAAAACATACTGTGGTCAGGCATTCAACCTCTCAAAATAAATAGATTAATCACTTCATACTTACTCTAAGCGATTAAATGTTTGCACCAGCGATACCAAGTAAAACACAAATTCGCTGGGATCCCGAAGATGAACAAGAGGAAAATTTGTCATTCAAAACCATCATAGCGGGGACGAGGCTGGAAAGCTCCATAGCCAAAATGCCTGAGTGGAGCACACTCCTATTTCATACTCCAGAGGCACGAACTGCGAATGGTGCTGACATACTCAGATGCCTTTAATTCCAGGTCAAGGCTTGGTACTGACAGACTGATATTGGTGCCAGTCAGGCCAGGAGCAGGCTAACTGGACACCACTAGGCTGGCTGTGCCCAAAGGCTGCCCAGCAGCGCCACAGCCATGCTTCTGTGAGAGTGAGTGCCAGGCACCTCCCCAAACACTCCTAGGGTCAGTCCAAAGTTGAAAAAGGTATCTAATGAGGTTGCAGCATTTCAGTGAATGCCCAGAGGCAGTCAGGGGCAAGAATATGGGCTGCTCTGTCTTAGTTTTTGAAAGAAGTGACAGGCAAACCTACTCTTCTCCATTTTTCAGGAGCCTCCCAAAGCAGAACTGAGGAGTATTTTGCTATTTACAGGTGCCATTTACACACAGAACAACAATCAGGTATCTACACGGCTCCCAGCTGAGCAGAATATTAAACTTTATATTACAGCCATTTATAAGCTGCACAGTATGCTGGAACTACTCCTACTGTCTCCTTGTATCTGGATATCTGAGGGCCACAATTAATCTCACCTCAAGACTATGTCACCCACTGCCTGTATGCCCAAAGTGACTCTCAAAAGCTTGTGACTGGATAGCTGCTGTCAGAGGAACAAGTTGGCTGAAAGGATCTCTGTTAACTGGAACTGTAACCATGCCACTGAAAGGCAGCACACACTTTCCTTTAACCTCAATTTGTAATGCCAAGAGGAACTGTGCTATCAAGGTTTCTGATCCCGAATGCTGCCAGAGAAGATCCTGGGAAGACACAAAAGCATTACTCTGGCCGGTCAGTAAGTTTTAAGCAATGCACTGGGGCATGCAAACCAAGGTCTGAAGGAATGTTCCTTGCAAGGGACTTGAAGGCACAACCTGGAAGTAAAGCAGAGGCTGAGAATGAGGAGAGACTGTGGATGTTCATTGCAGAAGGCACCACTCTGAGGGCAAAACGACAGGGGAAGCAGCAATGGCATTGCAACGACATTGGCATTCCCAGCATGAGCGTGCCTCTACTCACTCACTACCAAACAAGCATCTGGTGCCACCTAATTAAAACACCAGTTCCAGGACGTGACATCCAGCATCATGAATCAAATGAAACATCTGCTAATTCTTACAACAGCCAGACAAAACAAGCCTAAAAAAGGCAAAACAAACACGCACACACATTACTAACTTTGGCACTGACATCCCGACTGAACGTACGAACCGCAAAAAATTCCCACATTATTAACCAGTGCATCTTCAGTTTAACTGATTGACTGTGCAAATTTACTACAACACATGTTCAGCTGCTCAGTGGGCAAAACTGGATCAAGTTTTACAAAAGTAGGCAAACACGCCTCACCGCACAGCATTGCTCTGCGGAGGGGAAGCCTCCCTCGAGCTCGCGCAGTCTAATGGTGCGGGCTATTAACTCAGGTGATTAAAGGACTAGGGACTGCAGAAATCTCAATACATGCATGGCCTATTACAGCACAATGCAGGGAGTGTTTTCCCCAGTGACAAACAGACGCTTTGTTTTTATTTCTGCTATAAATAATTCCGGGGGTTTTTAATAGGTATACATAATCAGGCATTTACATGGTTTCCAGCAGAGAAGCAATATTAAGCTACTACGTTACAGCCATTCATAAACTGGATACAACGCTGAAATTACTTTTTATTGTCATTATTATCCAACAATCTCTACAATATGCGTTGTTACTGCAGCAGTAAAATGATTAGATTCTGAGAACTGCTGGAAGTCTGTAAGTAACACCATGGAGGCGATCCCTTAGCAAAATCAAGTATTTAAGAAGAACTTCAGATGGTCTCATTTTCTGAACACTGTGGGCTCCTGAAAACAGAGCAGGGACACAGTTCATGGACTCAGTTCTGTCATCTTTTACACCATTTTTTACAACAGCAACATTTCATGTAGACAGTTTAACCCTACCAGTGACTGTAACCTACATGTGTGTGAGGACATTTTTTGAAGCGCTCCACCTCAATACTATAATAAATCTCATTAGCAATTTTGTTTATCCTTGCGTTCTTTCTTGCACAAACTTGTTGTCCAACTTGCTTGGAACTTGTCTTTTTTCATATTTCTCTACTGTAAGACTTTGCAAGCAGAGGCTGTGTTTAACCTGAATGAACCCTCTAGAATAGAACGTCACTTCCGTGCCCTGTTATTGATTTTCAAGCAGTATTTTGTATGAAAGAAGTAATCAGAAAACAAGTGAGAGGACAAAAGACATTCTACATTGATTCCAGAGAACATTGGGCCAACCCAGCACTAAGGGTGGAGATACATGAAGGCATCTGGAAGTGCTGCAGAAGGAAAATCCTACAGTAACCCCTAATGACCCATTTATTCTCAGTCAAAGAGAAAGAGTTGGGTTTTGCTTCCTCCCCCACACCCCCATGATGAAAGAAATAGGAATTTCATGAAGGGATAATACCCAAGCTGATTGCAGCAACTTGCAAATGAACTAGCAGGGGGTGCCTGGGAATAGACACCAATTTTCATTCCAACTGGAATAGAAATTTCTGTATTAATGGGTATTATTTCTGATCAGCCAGCATGGAAGGGGACGCTGGTGCAATAAAAAACCTGAAATTTCTAAGTGATCAGGACCAGGAAGAAAGAAGGAAAGCAACTGAAGCTGCAGCATTGCTAAATGCTAAGATGAGGGGGACATGGAGAAGATGCAGCTGCCAAGGCAGTCGCTGAACAACACACTTCAGAGATAAGAGACACCAGCCATTCTTCGAAGTAATTGTAGCTGCCAAGAGCTATAGAGAAAAGAGTGAATTGAAGGGGATAGAGGGGTCAACTGCAGTGAATATGAAAACAAGTCAAGGCCAAGGACAGGCATGACGCTTTGGGATTTGGCCAAGAGGTGATAATTTGTGGGTTTAGTCAACTGCAATCTCAGTGGAGTAGAGAGGGCAAAAACTCTGAAAGAGAGAGTTGGCAGTGGGAAGATGAAGGCAGCCAGAATACAGAGAAGGAATAAGGAGCTTGGGCAGGAGAGAAAAGGCGAAGGGACGCCTGGCAGCAGCAGATATGCTTGAAGAACTGTGGGGTTTTCCCTGTGCAGGGACACAAAGGCGGAACTGAAAGTTGAAGGGATGCCAAGAAAGAAAATAGGGTTAAGTGAGATGGCATGAAGAACAGTGAATAAAGGTCACTAGGGATTGAAGGAGGAGCAAGTCAAGAGAGGGAAGAATGAGATTTGTACATCATGGGTCTCACATGAAAGAGCTAAAAAAAAGGATTTCTATCCCAAAGCACCAGCGGTCACTGCTCCTTGGCCACGAGGAAGAGCTGTGCCCTCCCACTGCATCCTCCTCAGCTGGTCCTCTGAGGCTTGTGTGTGCCTGCAGTTTGGGTAAAGGGATCTCACAATCTCTCAGACAGAAACGGCATCCTATCACATCTTCTGTTACAAATACACACTAGATTTATATAGCATCTGGGTTAAACAAGGTACAGTATACTCTTACCTCCCTATCCTTTCTACTTTAAGCTCTGTCAGGCTGTAAGAAGCAATGACTTTGATTCGCTTTCATCTGCACTTACGACACTCACAGAGGCGTAACACGTACCAGTCCTGAGAAGTCAATTTACCTCATTTTCCATTAAGACCACAGCAATAACCTCGAAGCAAATGTTGCGTGAAATCACAGCGCCATTCACATCAATGCTGAATCTCTCATGCCTCTGAAAAAAACCCAGATCTCACGCTCTGGTTTTAAAAGTCTCCTGTAAGGACAGCTATAAAACTTCTCCACTGGTCATAGCATCATATATGCGTCAACATGATCACCTTTTTCTAGTGGACATATTTATTATCAACTGTGGGATACAATTTTTATGCTATTTACAGAATAGAAAAATACCTCCTATCAGTTTATAGGGGGAAAAGGAGTGTTACGATTAGACAAGGACAACACCATTGCAACCACAATTACAACAAAGCTGCACTTACTGACCCCAGCACCAAAGAAGAGTGGAGGGAAATTCTGTGTAATATTTTATATCCGGAACTAATTAAAGATCTCATTCCCCAAACAGCCAGATAGCAAACATAAGCAGTGCCTCCAGATGAAGGATTCCTATTTTGATGGTTACTGTAATGAGCACATTCCCAAAGGAAAGAGCCAATAAAAAGCATCTCCTATCTGGAGGACGCTGAATGGAAGTTGGACTTTTCTTAATTTTACTGCAATTCCTTATTGCATCATATCAGCCTCCACCAAAGGTCTCAGTTCAATTTTTCCTGTAATGAATTTGGAGACTCAAAAGAAAAATTCCATCCCATCTTAACCAGCTAAATTTCTCTCCTTGACTTACAGCTGACAATGATTACGAGTAAAACACCATTTTTACATCACTCTATGCAGTTTTAATTAAAATTTATTAGCTTGAGAGAAACGATCTCCTTATCACCAACAGACATTTAGAACAAAAATGCCTTTTATTGTGTTATTAAACTGTTTCAGACAGAACCATCACTACGGCACACTGTAGCTCAGCTGCCTAGTGGCAAATTAGACTGATCTTTTCCCCTGCCCCCACCTTTCTTTTCACTTGCAGTGTGCCTCAGACAAAAAAAAAACCCAAAAACCAAAAAAACCACACTACTGCCTTCTGCAAAATTTTGCACCTACATTGATAAAAACCATCAATGGTTGGTTGCCCACTTACCGTAATTAAAAAAGGCAAGTAACAGGGGCCAGGCTGTGATGCACCAAGTCCTGGACCATGTGTGCTTTGAAAGGATCTTTGGAGTCACTTATAGAAACGATAGCTGCAGCTAAGACAGTCAGAGGGAGAGCACATAAAAGTAAAAACTTTTTTTAAAAAATACTTTTAGAAATGGAGAATATTTAAAATGTCAGCGAGTATTATGACAGGGGTTAGGTAATAGGGAATGATGAAGGGAGTTGGAAAAGTAAGTAAGCTGTAAACCAGGAGAACACCAGACTCCAAAGTACAAACAGGAAGATATGAACATGTTGGGTAGATTGGCAAGATGTTACTTGAGACGAGGGATGAAGGGAAGAGTCATTAGTGAACCGACTAATGAACCTTCAGCAACAAGGAAGAGACAGAAGAAACTAGGAAAATCCCTCACCTATTTGAGGGACTTGAAGGGATGTGCTAGATGTGTGATTACAAATTAAACTCAACCCAGTATAAGAGCGGTGAAGTAAAGTATGTCACCAGAGCAGGAATCAGACAGAAAAGCGAGACATGATGGGGGAGGAGGACAAAAAAGTAACAGATTTCCCAGGTTAGATGTCAGAAGAGAGCTGTGGGACCAAAGGCTGGTCAGCCAGAAGAGGCAGGATGTGACATAGTTAAAATTATGAATAAAACAGAATCAGCAGTGCTCTCAGCAGTGTAACTCTTAAAATACAGTTTTACATGTGGAGTTCACTCATAATGTCTCTCTTGCACTGGATGGACAGGAATGGGGACCAAAGACAGAGAGAAATATAACCATCGTGACCACTTACATATTTCTTTTCTTAAGGAGTAAAACTGAAAAAAAAAAGGCAGAATTGGCAGAGAAGCAATGAGAAGGTTTTTCTCTTTGGGCAAGAGGAGACACTAGGTACTGGGTAAAGCACAGATAAGCACAAAAAAGGAGAGGCTTCCCAAAGGGGGAAGGCTCACTGGGCTGAAGTGGTTAGGATTATCAAGAAAAGCAGAGCCAGGAATCAAATTGCTTCGGTGAGAGAGAGAGAACATTCAAGGTGAGAGGCAATACACTGGAGCAGGTATTTACCATGGCAGACCGAGTGGAGTGGGATCATTTACGAGAGCTTTGAAAAACAGTAGAAACACAGCAAGCAATTACACCACAATAAATAAACCAGCAGCACACGTGCAAATGAGGCATCTAGCAGAGTGTGCACAGCAGATACAGCAATCGCCAGGAGAGTCGATATTTGAGGGGCCCCGAGGGTGCAACAGGGTTGCTCTCCCCAGCACCGGCAGAACGCAGCAAGTGCTGCCCTGCACAGCCCTTCCTCTGCTAACCTGCTGCATGCAGATAAAAATGTCGAACGCCTAAACTGGGAACAAAAAAGGATGTTTTCAATTCTCTTTCTCACTGCCTTACAGACAGCCTGCAGAGTTATGCAAACACTTAGTTAGTTCAGGTTGCTGATCATAAAAATCAATCCACTTCTGTTTAATGGGATTTAGCAATTAGTCACATCCTGGTTCCAGTAATTTTGCACGGCTTTCTAACCATCTCTCAAACATTATTGTAAAAGTACAAATATCTGCAATATCATAAACCTTCCTCCTGCAATGTGGTCCTTGTCCCACTTATTATAGTTAGGACAGACTCAAGATGGCCTCTGCCCTATACATGGATTCCTGTCTATGTATGTGCTACCGGCCACAGTAAAACATCTCCAAGTTTGGTCTCATGGAATATGGCTATTTTCATACATAATCTAGTATTACCAGCTCTTAACTGGCCTTCTCAGCTGGACCCAAAGTTCTCACAACACTCCTAGCAATCTCATCACCTGCTGTGGCTGGTAGCACTGCACAACACACTACTCTATCCCAGGCCTCACCTCTTCCACCAAGAGCATACTTCTTGCCTGGATAGGTTAAAAGTTGATAAAAACAACCAGGTCATCCTATTTCAGTAAAACCTAGGCACAAACCCATAGCAACACAGGAGAAAAACCTGCCATCTGTATCTCTACCTCGAGTTCAGGTGGTCTCAGATCAGGGCATAAGTTGAGGACGATCCCAGGCACCCTAGACATAATTTCCCAGTGAGAAGATGAAGTTTAGAGAATTAATTATTATTAATAATACTTATTTTATTCAAAACCTATCATTTTAAATCTTTTTTTGCAGGACTGATCATGGAATGCAAACTGAAAGCATTCTTAACTCCATGGCTTCCCTGGAAGTTGTTAAACAAGTCTGAAAACCTCTCTTATTTCCCTACGCATTTAAGGCTCTTCTTTAGTGTCTGAGAGATAAAACAGGACAGGTTTATGCCTAGCTGAAAAGAAATCACCTTGGACTGAAAAGGTGGAGTCAAAGCCAATCCCTCAACCCCTCCCTGCTGCTCTCCAAGCCCTGGCTGAACTGCAGCTGTCCGGCTGTGCCGGAGCCCTTGGCAAACGCTGGCCTGTCAGAGCCAGGTGCGCAGCGCTCGGCCCTCACCGCCTGCCTCCAGCAGCACCTCCTCCCAATGGCCTGCCATTCACACATGCACAGAGCACTCACCCACACAGCATCTCTGGGACTCCCACGTTTCATGCTGCACTGCAAGGTGTCTCTAGAAATCCCATCTCCTAAATTAATAGCACAGATGAGTGTTTGACATAAACAGGACATCTTCTACCTACTTTTTGCCCGCTTATGATGAGGCTGGTGGGGAGAACCTACTTATATGCAGCTTCACTGACTGAGTTAGAGAAAAGCCTCTGTCTTCTTTACTCACAACCATCACTACTTTGTCAAACTGTCTGTCCCAACTGAAAACAATCCTCATATTGATTGGCACTGGGATGGGGTTTAAGGCTGGCAGGAGGATAAGCACTTCTCCACCTTAAGCTCAGTCATTTTGACAAAGAAATGTGCTTGGACAGCTACAAGTCTCCTTTTACAAAGTCAGTTTTCAGAATAAAATAACCCAGTAAAGGCTTTTCACTGACAGTCACAAATAATTCCAGCACCACAGTTATAAAGTGTCTAAAAGATGTTTTAACCTGTCTTGAAGAACCTGTATGACATCTTTGGCTGTCATGAGAAGGAGGAAGAATAAAAACATAGTTACAAACATGAGGGGTTACTCTTGGAAACTGGAATAGCAGGCAGCCTAAAAAGATATATTAAAAAAAGCAGAAAAACAAAAAAAAAAACCCACAGCTCTGAGAGCCTGTCATGATGAGTCCCTGAAGCAGAGGCTACAGCAACAGGTTTCTCCAACCCACGACATGCGTGCTACTCACTGTCCCTAGGACAGAGAAATCCCACAAGAAACGAGGTGCTCATGTCCCCACATCAGCCACGTGTAGCTGTCGAGAAGCAACCACAGCATTAAACTTTTCTAACCTGAATACAGCTAGGGGAGGCATGCCATGGAGTGAACTGAAAATGAGCCAGGCAGTCCTAAAAATAGTAGTTTTAACCTTTCATCAATCAACCCCTCAGCTCTTCCAGCTGTAAAAACCTCTCCCAGTACAGTCTTGTCTTCTTTGCCCCCCCGAAACACGCGTCTCCATGCTGACCACTAACATGGCCACAGCCACCAAGCTGCATGGAGCCTGGGACACAAAACACAACCATTCAAATCACAAACATACCGAGAGCCTGCACTCAGGCTTATCATCGTTACTTAATCACATGTTAAACAAGCTAAGAATTAACAGTTAACACATGAAAAAAGTTGGCTTTCCATCAAAAGCAATTATAATTAATTCCTAAGAAATGTATTTCTGGATGCCAAATCAGATGGAGGAATCAACTGGGGGATAGATACGCTCCTTCCATAGCTCCACTCGAAATTCTAATTAAGAACAGAAATACAAAAGTGGTTGTGGTGGAAAGGTTAATAGAAGAGGAGAAAATCTCTAGAGACACCATGCCAGATACTGAGTCTCTCTTTCTGGCTCTTCCACACTTTTCCCTTAATAGACAGTCCCTAGATACACAGATATGCAAACACACACAAACATACTCCACCACATGGATATTTTAGCAAAAATAAGATGACCACACAATCATGTGCTCTGCCATACTAGAGATCTTGTGGACAAAGCAGCTTTGAAATCATGGGCTCTGCTGTAGTCAAAAATCAGCTGTGTCAGAAAAGTTGAGCTGCTGGGAAAAGGAGAGAAAGGAAAGATGTGTAACTCTGAGGATGCTGAGTGTGCAACCTACTCCCTAAACAACAGCGGCACTGAACAATTACAGCTCAGACAATAGGAAGACAGTGTGCACTTCAGAAGAGCAAAGAATGCTTTTCAGCTAAAAAGCCCCTTTCTTTTGCACAGATTCTGCTGAAATATTCATAAGATAAAGAGAACCTGCACAGAAGAAAGAGCTTTCTCAAAGAAACCATCCCCCGACTAGGAGCAAAAATAAGAGGTAAGTGCTTCCAGCAATGTTTTTCAAAGCTAATGGTCACCCAACAAGGATGCAGACGGAAAGCTCGAGATATGGGAGAGGAGAAGACTTCCCTGACCTCCTTAAGATGTATTACCTTATAAAAAGCTTCAAGACTGAGCTGGATGTCCCCAGTTGGCAATTCCTGGCCAGGTTTGCAATAAACCTGACTGCAATACCTCTGAGCCATGAACTACCCCCTGTAATTCAACTTCAGGTATTCCAAATACTGAGAAAAACACTTTCAATATCACTGCTGTGAAAACCTGGTATTGCTCACCGTGAGTAAAAACAGCCTGGTAAAGCCATTTTTGAGGACTATAAAAAGAGGTTTGGGGAAAAACTATCAGAAAGACTTTTTGGGTTTTTTTCCTTAATTTTCATTTTTCAATCACTTCTCCCATTCCTCAATGATGCAGAAGACAGGGAGGAACTAAAGCATGCAAACCAGCCTCTACTGCCATCTCCCAAATCCTTGTGCATATGCTGCACAGTAGGGAATTCTGAGGGAAGATAAAGCTTACAAAGACCTATGAAACATTGTTCTGTGAGAAGGAATCATAGGACCATGGTATTTTTTTTTTTTTACTTCCACTTAAGAAGTTTTCCTCTGAGAAAGACTATTCTCTGAAAAATCACCCCACTGTGGTCAGTCAGACACACCCATGAATGGTGCAGTGGTCACCTAACATTAAATTAATTCTTAAAAAAATCCTCTTATTTAATGTTCTTCTTTTGATGACTCAAATGTCATTCATCTGGAAATAAAGCAGCACGGAAGTCCCACTGCCTGTGATTTCCATAAATATTTAGGCTGCTTAACCAAAGCAGTGTGCATAAAGGTATCTTCAGGATTATTCCATACTTGTCATCTTGTCAGAAAAAATGCTTTCCTTCCTATTATTTATCTTACATAAAGTGAGCCACAGTGCTGGAGTTTTTTTTGCTATTTTAAGATTAATTTATTGGAAATTCTCTTTCTGCATTAAGATTAATTTAACACCACTAAAACCGATAAACTGTTGTTTTTGGCCTCAATCCACAGTACCTTTTCAATCTTTGGGTTTTCATTCTAGGGCTCTGATGAAAGATTCATTCCAAGCACCTAAAGTAATCTTTACTTTCTCCTCTCTCTCCTACACACCACATTTTTCCAGTATAATCCATTTTATGCTTTCAGTTATAAATACATAGTTCTGTCTAGCTGGCACTTCAGATAACAGAGGTCCCCATATAGCACAGTCTGCCTGGACCATGTTTAATGTCAATCACGAGGGCCTGCTCTCTTACTGATGCTGGTCCTCTCACCCCTGGTGTAAAGCCAGAGTGATGAACTATTTCCATATTCAATGCAGAAAGACAGAAATCACAACTCCATCAGGTTTCCACACCTCAGTAAAACACCATAAATAAAACATTACAAATCTAGCAGTTTGGGGATCAAACCCAGTAAAAACTGACATCCAGAAGAAATGGATAAATTTTACACAGATTGAGGTTATTTCATGCTTTACTTCAACTCTTTCAGCTAACTGAAACAGGCAAGCCAAGTGATAAATAGAGGACTGGCTGCCACAGAAAGCTATGAAACCAGGTGGAGGGGTTTTGTAAAACTACATTTTCAACTATGTGATTCTTTTTTTTCTTTTCAAATTAAAAATCTCATTACTCTGGAGAATTTCTGATGCCACAGGAAATAACAATCTGCAAACAAAAAGTCTGTCCAACTTGCAATACACACACACACTAGTGCACAGAAATCAACACAATTACACACTGAGAGTTTTAACTTCACTGGGTGTATAGTTGAATTAAGGCACACACAGGTACATAATGTTACACCACACAGGCACTAAACCTAAACTAATATTTAGCATCCTATGATGTAGGGCAACAAAAATTGGGTCACAAAGGTACAAACTTCCTAATACAATATTTATACCAATCAACTTTATTTTTTATGACATCTTGCAAGATGTAAAATGCTTTAGAGGGTTAAATAATAAATGACAGGAAAGAAATGAGAGGGAGAACATCGTAAGGACTTAAATTTATATCGTCTGATGAAATATAAACCGACATGAACTCATTGAAGGAGGAAGATACAAAGAAGCTGGCCCAGATAGGGAAACCTACAGAGGCACTTTAGTGATAACAGAGCCCGTTTCTCTGTTTTCATCTTGAACCTTATTTTCATTCTAGGATAATGCAGTATTCAGAGGCCAGCTAAGGGGTAAGAGCTTTGTCAAAGGACAGCATTTATTAAGATATTATCAAATACTCTCCTATTCATGTTATAGGAGAGAGACTGTTGTGTTTTCCAATCTTGGATCAAGTTTTTTGCTTTTTTATGAAGCTTTGTAGCTGGCAGGTTGGTTGTTCGCTGTCAGCGCACACAATGGAGAACAATGGCACACGGGCACCTCCCAGCCCTTACTGGAGAATGGTGGCTCAGACACACTTCTTACAGCTATCATCATGACATAATTTATTATTATAGCATTGGCATTGTGTTATTATTTTATTTGATTTAGTATTATATAGTATATTTAGTATACCATATAATATTTAGTATTACGTAGTATTATATAATTGCTTATACTGTTACATTGCCACCTGTGCTAGCAGGATCACATGCTGATATACCACCTCCACAGTCTCCATTTCACTGACAATCAAACTCAAAAAAACATTGTCACCAGATCCAGTGAATTACTGCGTTACAATTATCACCAAATGCCGAGTTTCCTACCTGTGAGAGTATTAGACTTCTCAGTGAAGCCTCAACAGGCTGGTTACACCACTCCTGCTGTGCCACCACACGCAGCACTCACAAGGTGATACTGCATAAATAACAAGTATTTTCTTAGCTGGGTCTTTCAATTATTTAGAGATACTCGGCGAATGCATTGCTAACAGCTGTTTTATAACAGATTTCATGGTACCATACACCTGGTGCTAATGCTTCAGCATGTCTAAATGGTTTTCTAAAGATTACACAATCAAACATCATAAGATAAAATCACTGTAATTGGAGCCCTCATCAAAGAAGAAATTACCATCACACTTTACAAACCGAACACGTGGCTTTCCAAGGCTGAGTAAAGGTAATATCATGATGGCCATAGAACTAAAAGATCTCTCCTAACTTTGCCCCAAATACAGGGATCCCATTTCTTGCTGTGATTCTGAAACAGGCTTACAGGGTCCACCTGATAATATGGAACATAAAACCCATCTCTGATGCACCTACTTGATTTTAAGCTAAATAAATATTCCAGCTTAATATCCAAAGTAGAACAGTATCTCAAATACTGTGTCACAGACCTCTTTTGCTTTTCTGGAGGCAACTCTAAGACTCAAAATTTATTAGTGACCTTAGAGTCATACCTTAAAAACTGATTTTCTCAGCGATGATACTATGCTGAAAGCAATTATTCTGATCCCTAAATACCACATAAATAAGTGAATATTTTTTAGATGCTGAATATCAAATTGATGCCAGATAACTGTTAGTTTCACACAGGTGTTTTCAATAAAACAAGCTGGATAAAAGTAATGCACCACAGACTTGCTGAATGTGGTGATGGCTTAAGGGAATTTGCTGTTAAAACAGCACACAGGAATGGCACGTGTATCTCCAGGTTTATAATCTGCCTGGAAATCCATGAACAGGAAGAGAATTTTTAATCATGTTAATTCTTGCATGTATTTGAATGCTGCAGGATTACTGTGACTGTGATTTGCACAGAAATGGTGTCTCTGCAGGTGTTTAAGTGTGCAAATATCCATACTGGGAGAAATCTTAGGTTAACTGAAATTAATACCAACATTGCCACTAACTTCAGCTGGGATTCTGAACACAAATAGATTATGTTAGATGAGATCACATTAGATCACAGCAGATCAAAGACCACACTGAGCCGAATAAAACGGAAAGGAGATAACTGAGGGGCAAAGCCATGGACACGCAGCCACGTGGGCAGCTTCTCCTGAGCTCTGAAATCCCACAGTGTCAACTGGGAAAGTCACCATTCTCCTCAATTAATTCCTAGGAAAAAGACCATGATATTGGTCAACAAGTAGCATCCTCCCTCCTCCCAAGGGTCATTTCACAGGGGACCTGCAGAGTGAAGCAGCCACCTCGGTGCAGACCTTTTCACCACCACCAAGATTAAATATAGAGTTTGAAGTCGGTGTGAGTGAAACCGAATACCCACTGGCTTCTTGGAGCAGCTCAGTAACACTGACTGAGTTAAAAGAAAAGTTATTCCGATCAACCCCCCTCTGTGGTCTTCTCTTTGGGGAGTTGTGCGCCCACTCCAAAACGCTGCTAATACTAATGTTTTTATTAAATCACATTCAATTACAACGGTATTTATTAAAACCAATAACTGCAACTGGTAAGAATCCCCCTGTGCTTGTTTCTAGGTATTTAAATTAAGTTAAATGCACAATAAACTTTGCATTGTTTCAATTTACATGACCCCTGAGTCTTTAGACATCCCGTAGGCAAAATTCACAGACTTATAAACTTCTATTAAACATGAACATATGGTGGACTCGGCATCCGGTGCTGTTTCTGCTCTTACTGAAGGGTTATGAAGTGCCTTGCTGCTGCTAAATCCACTAAAGCAGCCTTACACCAAGCCAAAATCCTCTTTCATCCCAAGGAAAGGTGCTTTATTTCCAGCAACAGCTCCAGTGAAACAGAGAGAGTCCCACCACTGAGACATTTGTTTTCTCTGGGTCCTGGCACGTGCCAGGTTCTGGATATACCACTGGACCTGCATTTTACATAGCAGATATGCCAACGTTCTGGTATCTGGGCCACCACAAAATTCACAGACCTCAGAATCCACCAGGGACATGGATTTGCACAGGCTCAGCAACATGAGAAAGTCTCCTTACAGAAAGATATCCCCTCAGCTGCAGCTGAGGAGGTGTTTCCCATGGCTTCTTTCCAGTGCTGTCTTACTGAAGGCTCCCAGCGTGGTACCCAGGCTCCCTCACTCACCCAACACACTGCTCGCATTCCAGGAGAGATTCCTTGCCTTCACTTGGCAACCACTCTCAGTCCTGTGTGAGCTACTGCTCTGCATCAGCTTTCCTTGCATGTGCATTCAGGATAGAAGCAAATAGTTGAATTTCTCTGGCCAATTCTTGATGTAGCTCTTCTTTCTGCCCTTCCCTTTTTTAATCTCATTGCAGGGTTCAAGTCAATACCACATTCAGATAAATACCTATTTTCATTCTATTCCCTTGGCAATTCTGCCTATAACATATTTCTCATGTTCAGAGCTTCCCATAGTCACTTCTTCAACATTTTACACATCCTTCACAGTAGAAGTGCCACTTAGTTTCCCTGAACTAGTTTGAGTCCTGCACTGAAAGCCAAGACTTAGCTCCAAACAATGTAACACATCTTCCCTGTACAACAGACAGTTCAGACAGTATTTTCTGAGAACTCACAAATAGGGTCATTTGTCATTTTGTGAAAAAAAAAAAAGTGAAAATGCATTGGCAGCAACCTTCCTTAGGCACTACTCTTAACCACATCTTCATCCCTCAGGCACAACTTAAGAGGAAAACATAATTTAAAAGACCAATTTAATCTGTTTCAAGACTTTAAAAAGAATAAAACCCTATTATTCACTCACAATGATTATAAAGATATTACGTGACCTTGGTACAGAACAGAGTCAAGATTCTTTGGGTGAACTGACAGTGCATTTCCATTCCTGAACATGTTTGATTTATTTTAAGATTAACCTTAATTTTAGATATATTGCACCTATTAGGTTTATTTTAGAATATTTGCAGTATTCTTGTAATGTGCCCAGCCCTAAATTGCTCTCAGATACTCTTAATCCTTACCTGCATTTTAATAAAACTTCAATTTTGTGGTATGTTTTAAATTATCCCTTTGCAGAACACAAAAGAAATTCAAGTTTATTTTGACTCTGTGACTCTTAGGAAACCTTTATTAGAGTTGAAACACTGTTCAGTGTGCCTGTTCATGCCTATGTTGCTTTGCTAAGTCCCCACCTCACTTCAACAGCTTAAGAGCATCTAACCAAACTAATTTATTCTGCTGAAACTTCTACTGTTCCTGCTTATGCCATCTGCTCCCTATGCAGTTTTCCCTCTCCTCCTAATATATAAAACCTTGCAAATACTCATTCTTCTTCCAGCAACCGAACTGAACACTACAATATTTGTGCAATACACTGGTAAAGAAAGAACAACACTATTTATTCAGCCATCTACATGATCGCCTGTAGTACCTGGATTCATCACTAATGGGCTCTCCCCAAGTGCTGATTAAGTCACAAAGTGCTTATCATCTGACAGCAGGCATTACATGGTAAAACTCAAGGAAGGAAAATAATAGTCTAAGCCCATCTCACAAGAATTTTAAAATGTCCTTGCCATTAATCACTACACTCCTTTCAACAAACTTTATCTGGCAGCAAGACGAATCACCAAAGCCAGAGCCTGTATCAATATTAAAAATAAAAGACTATGGGAAATTTCCCCAAAGAAATCTGGTGCAAAGACATAAAACTCAGATTCTACTTATCAATTTTGACTTTTTTTTCTCCAGACAAATAGTATCATAACCATGAACTGTGTGTAACAGATGTGGGTTATCCACAGAAAATGGCACACAATAACAGCTGTGAAGGTAAAAAGGAATCATGAGATCACATAATCTAACCTCTCATATAACACAGACAGCATCATTTCACTCATCTGACCCTTGACTGGGCCTCAAATTCTGTGCTGTGCTGTTTATATATTTGCTTAAGTCTTATTTTCCTGAGGACATGGGTAGATGGGGTGCAGGTTTTTGAAGTGGTGGCTCTGGCACTCAACTGCAAGTCACCTGACTGCAACCTTCCCTCTCTGGGTTCTTTCCCCTCTTTCTGTGCTGCACTGTAGAGTCTCACAGCACCTGGCACTGTCTCTGGGTGAAAGCTTCTATCATGCCAATCAATACTTCACCTGTTGAGATAACTAAGCAGAAAAAAATTCTATGATTTTAAGACTTCTCACTGTAAAACAGTCTCCATTACTTCCATGACTCTGGTCATCTTCCTGTTTCCTTGCCAGCTTTTCTGACTCAGGTGGGGGCACAGATATCCCCTCCTAGTCCTTGCGGACCGTGTAAGAAGTCACAGGATTTTCTTTTTTCTCTTGTTTCTTTACACTGTCAGTCAAAGACAAATTACTTCATTAATGTTTCAACCAACTCAAAACTTAAAACATTCAGTTCTGAACTATATAAAACTAGTCAAAATGTAAGTATAGGTCTAGAGAAACAGTAAGTGGGCTAAAACTTCTGTGACAGCTTGAGCCAAAAAGGCTGAACTACTTCCATACTCCCAACACCACACTGGGTGCTACCAGCACTCACGCTTGTAAACTTCACTATCCTGTTTGATTCTTAATTACCAACCAACCAACCAACCAACTGCAGCGTTCAGCAGCTATGAAACCCACCGGAGGACAAAGGAAAGTGTGCTGCTGTCAACTGCTTTATTTGATGTCAGTGTTGAATCCTGTAACAATAATTGTCAGCAGAGAAGGATGGTGAAAAACAAAGGCAAATTTATACTGATGGCATGATGCTTCCTTTTAAGCTGTAAATGTACTAATTATGTATGCACCTTATTTCATATAGTCTTAATAGTCTGGGGCATTTATTTTCTGACCCTCTGCTACTGAAATCTCTTCATGCTTCCAAAAGTCCATCTCCCCCCCTCCCTGGACTGAGCAATAGTCTCCTGCTCTAGCAGGCCTTACTTTTCAGACAAAATCCAAACCAAAACAACCAAAAAAAGACCCTGGCTAGCCATAATGCTGAGGTGAGGAAAAACCATCTGCAAGCTTAAAAAAGCCCATGTGCACACATGCACACAGATAAAACAAAGAAACCATTTGAAAGCTATAATAAGAACAGTTTTTATTAAAGTCAGAAAAAAATGTGGCAGAGGCTTGGAAGAACCAACAGCAAAGGAAAAAGTATCCTCTTAATTTTTTTCTTTTGATATCTTAGCTTCAAATACATATTTCTTATATATTTATAAGAAAAAGGGGGGGTAGCAGTTGCTAGCTGCTGGGCACAGCCATTAATCCAAGGGACTGCTGACATTAGAAGAAGCATTTTCCTTTGGTCTTGCTTCCCAGAGGAGAGAAGGTGATGCTGCTCATTTAGTCTCCAGTTGCTGGAGGGAAAGAAACTCAATGACTGGACCAAAAGCAAAATTACTTTCAGGATCTGGCAGGAGATGTCCATTTTTTAGCCTTTTTCTTGAAAATTTTTTGCAAAATTGGGGAAATTAGCGAACTTGGTTATGTGTATAGATTGACAAACACCATCTATGAGCTGACACATTAACTGTGGAGACTTGTTTTAGTTTTAGGGTTTTTTTTTTTTTAGTTATTTATTTATCAATAAATAATTGTATCTGTTGAAGTCTATACACAACTGTTTTGCTGTTTTCTCACTGCCAGCCTGCTGTAACAGGGCAGTGGGGAAGAGAGCCCAACCTGCTCCACAATCCCCCGGGGCGAGCACCAGTCCCACATCCTGCCTGGGCTCACCCCGTGATTTCCCTGCCATGCAAAACGCAATTACTGCACTACAAGAAACTCCCAGCTCTCCACACATGGTTTTAAAATATCCTAGCACCCTCTGTGCAGCCTGAGTCTTTTATTTGGGATTTTTTTTTAGTGGAAAGGTTTTCTGAACTTGAAGTCTACCATTAAGAGACCGTGAAGAGGACTTAGAAACACAGTCACGGATAATTTCCAGTGACTCACCTCATGTGAGATAAATGATTAATATTAGCCCAATTATATCTTACAAATTTTAGCTTCCACTTCTTTGCTTTGCCAAGGAAAGGCAGATGGTAACTCAGCCTACAACTAAGACATGAAAAAAGAAAAAAAACCCCTTCAAGACAAGTGCAAACTGACCTACTTCCAAGTGAGAGTTTTAAAGAGTTCTGGGGTTTAATTACAGTTATATTAAAGCAATGCCTCCTCAGAAACTTCCAAAAATATTAAAAAGGACTAATTTAAAAGCTCAGCAAAACAACAGGCACAAGGAGGTCTGGACTGAACCAAACCATGAGCTCATTTTTGCTGCTGCTTGGAGCCAGATGTAAGCCTATGGCATTGAGAACAGGGAGACCCTGCCCCCCACCCCGGCAGGCCTTACAAGCTTCTGGCAACCTAAAATTAAGAGGATTCCTGAGCCATGAGGAACAACTGTTCCTTGGTTAGTAATAGCTCCACAAAGGCTTTTCATCCATGTCTTTCTGTAGCCCTTTTGTACGCTCATTTTGGCCCTGGCAGGCAGAGCACCCAGGGGTGTAGAGCCATGCAATCCCAACACATGGTGCTGGGGAAAATGGGGTCCCCCTTTTTTGCTCTGAACTTGCTGCCCAGTTATTTCATCTGACACACCTAGACCTTTTAGCAGGCATAGCTGTGAAAAATCACTTCTTTCTACCTGCTCTTTGCCCCCTGGAAATGGCATCTCCACACGCCACAGTCCCTCTCCATTTAATTTCCTCTCGCACAAAAGCCATTTGACGAACACAAGCGTCACTATCGCCTCACTGCAGCTTCCCCGTGGCACATCCTTTTGATCTAGCAACGGGTGTATTTTTACATGCATTTCTCATTTTTTTCAGTCTCCATGCCTTGGCAAAGGGTGATACTGATGACTCAGCCTCGCACGGTGCACACACAGACGTATGCATTTGCTCACATGCTACAGAAGGGGAATGTGCACTTCAAGTCCATTCACCAGATATGCAGAAGCTTTTGGCTGAGGGACTCTGCTCCTCCACACTTTGCCAAACTTAAATGACTCAGTATTTACACTTTCATACTGGAGATCTGTGTCATCAAATTAATTACCATCACTCTATTGCAGGCCGGAGCAAAACCAGCTACCAGTTTTCTGACCGGAACACTTTGCTTTGTAAATTTGGTGAGTTGAGGCTATGTCTGGTCTCCTAGCTTTCATGGGATGAGTAGATACGCATTTGTGCTTGACTCTTTGGGATGCTCTTGGTGTATGAGCTGCAGATCCAGGGTGAGATGTCCCTGTAGCTGCTGCTCTGGCTGCAGCAGTGCCGGTCACTGTGCAGGGAAGCAGTGCTATTTTTATCTGGTATGTAAAGTGCTGTATGATCATAGAATAATGGAATTGTTTAGGTTGGAAAAGACTTCTAAGATTATTGGGTCGAACTGTTAACCCAGCACTGCCAAGTTACCAATAAACCATGTTCCCAACAGTCACATCTACACATCTTTTAAATACCTCCAGGCATGGTAACTCAATCACTTCCCTGGGCAGTCTGCTCCAGTGCTAGATCAGGAAAGGGCAAACTTGGGAGCACTGGACTGGGTAGAGATGGACTAGGACAGACAAATGAGACTGGGACAGTGAATGATTGTGACAACCCCCTTCCCCACACCTGAGATTGGAATATGGAAATCTCAGATTCCCCACTTCAGACTTTCTGCAAGTATCAGCAAAACCCACAGGCAGGCCTTACCCTGCTGCTAGCCCTGTGGGGCTTTCCAAGCATATGTAACAAAAACAACAACAACAACCATCACCATCATCATCAGTCCTGAGAACTACAACTGCAAAGTCAAGCAGTCTAACTTAGAAAATACTAGAAGTTGTAATCATACAAAATTTAACTCATTCCCACTTCAAACTTTGTATTTCCTTTTTTTTCCCCCCAGCAGTTTGTATCTTGCGTTAGAGACCAGAAATTACATCTGGTCCTTGGCTTGGGTCCCACAATATCATCCCACCACAAACATGTATGTTCCCCAACCACATACAAACTCAGCTGAAATTATCAGCACAGAAGAAAATTATCACCTTGTTTACTGCCTAGCACACAAAGGCATCATGGCTCCTATTCCTAGTAAAACAAAACAAAACAAAACAAAACAAAACAAAACAAAACAAAAACAAAACAAACAAAATCCCAGGAAGAACAACATAAAAACCCTGCAAACCCTTTCAATAGTGCCTCTGTGTGAGAAGTCAGCAGTGTGGTGCTCTTCAAGGAGGGATGTATAAGTTAGGGGATATGCATGCACACACACACACAGAGCTCTAGATAAAGGCTTGCACACGTGCTCAAGCTGAAGAAAAGGAAAGGGGGCCAGGAAAGCAACTCCTTACAAAACAAACCTTGCCAGCAGCAATGCATCATTTCTGCCATAGAACTACAATTTTGTTGTTTCCCAGGTTCTGGGTTTTTTCATTTCTGTTTTGAAACAGAACGAAGAGATGAGGGACCTCTTCTATAATATGCTTCTGTGTACTATGTTAAGAAGCTCATTTGCACTTTAAAAATCCTGTTAGTGTTACTGGGTTTTCTTGAACTTTGTGGTGCAAAGCAAACAGGAGTCTCTCCAGACTTTCAAGACTCAAACATAATTCCATTAATTTTCAATTAGTAGTTGGTCCACGTACACGCAAAATAAATGATTTAGCACCTTAGTCCTGAGATACCAAAATCTAAATGGAGGGGTTTTTCTTCCTCTATTGTATCCTGTCTGCAAATATTAGTTACCATAACAGAATATCACGTAAATCAAATAACTGCCTCTTTTTCATAATCGTGCTGGCAGCTGCAGTGCCATGTTTCAATGGCTATCCACTGGAACTCATTAAGAAAGCATTATGAATAGTAAATTAAAATGCAGGGTCTATGATCTGCAGACAAAAGAATGACAAAGCTTATCAAATGTGTGCTGTGGACTTCTCATTAACTCAGGGCTTTAAACGCCATTGTCCTCTCCAAGCAGGTTACTGTGCTTGAGCGTCTCTCTGTTTGCAATGAGCAGCCTGCATCTCATAGAAATTGCTCTGAAGAAAAGTCTGTGCTCCTTATTCAAAATAAGATGAAATTTTGATTTGGATGAGATTGCACCCTGAGCCAGCTATTAGAAATGTCCATGCATGTGCAGAGCCTCAGCACACAGCCTGACTCAAGGCAGTGGGTGCCAAGTAGAGATGAGCAGCATTTGTGAGGACTTGTTTTTGCAACGTCTTGTACCTTTGGGGAAGCAAGGATTGTGGCCTGGCAGCAAATGCAAGGACAGCCGAGAGACCAGTCCCACTGAAACCACCAGTAAACCTCCAGCCCAACAGACCCCAAGGTCAGTGCAGAAGGAGGGGCAGGAGGTGCTCCAGGTGCCAGAGCTGAGATTCCCCTGCAGCCCCTGGTGCAGCCCATGGTGAGGCAGCTGTGCCCCTGCAGCCCATGGGGGTCCATGGTGGAGCAGAGATCCACCTGCAGCTCCTGGAGGGACCCACACCAGAGCAGGGGCATGCCCAAAGGAGGCTGTACCCTGTGGGAAGCCCACACTGCAGCAGGCTCCTGGCAGGACCTGTGGGACTTTGGAGAGAGGAGCCCAAACTGGTGCAGCTTTGTGGGCAGGACTTGTGATCCCATGGGGGATCCACGCTGGAGCAGCCTGTTCCTGAAGGACTGCACCCCATAGAAGGGACCCACTCAGCAGCAGTTCATGGAGAACTGCAGCCAATGAGCAGGACTCACATTGGATAAATTCAGGGAGGACTGCCTCCAGCGGGAGGGACCCCAGGCTGAAGGAGAAAGGTGTGATGAGTCCTCCCTGAGGAGGAAGGAGTGGCAGAAACAGTGTGTGATGAACTGACTGCAGCCCCCATTCCCCATCCCTCTGTGCCACTGGGACTGAAGCTGAGCCCAGGACGAAGGCAGACGTGGAGGGAAGGTGTTTTAAGATTTTGGTTTTATTTATCATTATCCTACTCTGATTTGATTGGTAATAAATTACATTAATTCTCTGAGTTTAGTCTGTTTTGCCCATGATGGTAACAGTGAGTGATCTCTCCCTGTCCTTATCTTGACCCACAGGAATTTTGTTGTACTTCCTCTCCCCTGTCCAGCTGAGGAACGGAGTGATAGAGCAGCTTTGGTGGGCATCTGGTGTCCAGGCAGCATCAGCCCACCAACAACTCTTGATTTTGCGTTACAGATCATTGTGGTTTACATTGTAGATGGTGCACAAAGCAACTACACCTGACAACATGGTCTGTTATTGTGAAAGAAACCTGAAATCCAAACAGCTGACACAAATTTTCACAAGTTTAACACAGGGATGCAAAGAGCATTTTTCAGTGCATCTGACAGATGCATAGTTATCTTTGCCCATAAGCTTTGCCATAATACTGCTGGGCTTGCACTGAACGTGACAGTGAAGACAACACTGGTTGTCACTTCAGTAAGCTCTGATTTCCCCAATGACCGCTATTCAAAGAACATCACTCACTCACCAGAAAATTAAAAACCACATCAACAAACTGCCCAGACCCTCGCAAGTGCTTAATTATCTACAGTCTCCTTAACACAAATTGGGGCATCGACATTGATGCGTCTTGACTCAGCTTCAGAAAGAGAAAGAAGTAATTTATTAAAAGCAGGCTTCAATATTCATCTGGGCTGCAAAATTCACAAGCAGAAAAATGTAAGGGAAGAATAATTGGTAGGGACAAAAAGGTTAATAGCTGCTGTTTAAACACTAACAAATGAACATGTCTTAGACCTTAGTAATTGAATGAGAAAATTACCTATTTTCCAGTGATATTTCTATCTATTTTCAAAGCATCTGAGTAATTTCTTTTTGTTACTTTCCAGTGCTAGGCACGCTGACAGGCAGTGCTACATAAAATACAGCACAGCAGCAGGAGAAGTAGCACATGGCAGTGTCATGTCTTAAAACAGCACAAGACTTCGGCGCCTGTTCAGACGCCAACACAAACAGAGGTTTCCTGTTAGAGGCAGCCACCACAAGGACAGCAAAGCAATCTCCAGGACTGCTAGCTTCCAGCTCTGCCAGCCTTCACAAACCCAGATGAAGACACCAGCCGCACAAAGGCACTCCTGTGGTTGCCCAAATCCTACGTGCTAACACCTCCCTCCTGCAGGCTCTGCACCGCAGGGCGGTCACCAGCCCATTAATCCAACAGGATGCCCACATCAAAGAGACCACCTGAGTTCTCCCTATTTTCCACTGCTGGCTCTTCAAAAGGCCCTGATTAGGCCTGATACTGCTGAGAGCCACAACCAGGTGTCCTCACGTCAACCCAGGCTCTGTGCAACTCTGCTCATAGAGTGTCGTCACGCACAGGATGGACCTCCCAGAGCTTATGACACCAAACCTTCAGCAATTAAAATATGGAGATGGGAGTAAAATTCTGATTTATTTAAATTTGCTCCTAACTCCACGGTGACAGTATTTAGCAAGAATTTCTGTTCACTGTAAAGGCATCAGAGTCTTTCAGGTGGAGGATGCTGACCAGATGCTCCCTTGCCCCAGCCTACATAACATACAAGGTGTGGGAGATGGCATCTACAGCCCATTTAGACCTCAACTCCCCTGCATCACAGCCAACATTGTCCTTTAAAACAGTTACCAGAGCCTAACTTTTGTAAAACTTTGCTGTATGGACAAAGACTGAATTTGAGCCTGTCAGCCCACCCCAGAGTAAAGGGCTTGGGTGAGACCACACTGGCTCTTCACATGGATTAGCTCCTGCTCCATTTTCAAAGAGAGATCTACAAAATCCATCTCCTCAGTGACATGTAAAACGTGTGTGATTTTTCCCCTTCTTTTCCCTCACCTCTTGGCTGTCTTCTACTATGAGACTGAGAAGGTCTTTGTTTTTATTCATGTTTAAGTGAGATGTCAACATAGCTGGAGAAGGAAAAAGAAAATGAAGATTAAAGCCCCCGACCTTTGCCAAATGAGTGAAGCTTATACAATCATGATAGTTCTTGTCACTGTGCACAGATGTGACTGAGGATATGGAGTTATTACTACTCCTCCTATATAATGGTAGGGCTGAGAGCTACGAGGCCCCTTGGCCACCCTCTGAGTCTAAACAGGTTTCTGCACTTTCACAGGGCTAACAAGCAGTAAGCATACCCATGACCATCCTTCTTGGGACTTCACTGGCATTTGATATAGCGGTCAACTCTTGCTTCCAGGGTTTCCACTGGAGGTAGTGTCCTGCTCCCTGCATGATCCAGGTGCACAGAAGCCTGGTCAGGCTGCTCCCTGGGGAAGACCAGAGGCTG
This sequence comes from Oriolus oriolus, assembly GCA_013400235.1. NCBI lineage: Eukaryota > Metazoa > Chordata > Aves > Passeriformes > Corvidae > Oriolus > Oriolus oriolus. The sequence continues at coordinate 1,658,524 of VXBT01003514.1, read as the reverse complement.
AAAACAAGCAGCCCAAACACAACATGCATTCCTGCCGCAACACCCCTCTGAAGACAAAAGAAGAGGAAAGAAACAGCTTTGGAAGAAGGCATAACACAAACTCACGGACACTGTGTCTTGGGGTGACTGTAAGACCTGCATTTTGAGATTTCACATACATTTTTCAAGACTGTGCATTCGAAGACTTGGTTGGGTGTGTGCTTCCCCATGGACAGGGTAGTGCTGCTCAGTTCTGCTTCCCAGATGTACAGAAGGGGGCCCCTATGGAGTTAATCACCAGGCAAAGGTTCAGCTGTCTTGACAGAGTAAATACTCAAAACAGTAAAAACACATAGTGGTTTTAATCTGCACAGATCTCCTTGCAGGCCTAAGGAGGCCAAAGCTAGACTGAGCTGAGCCGTGCTAGCAGACAAGGACAACACTGCTGTGCCTGAGGCATTTTATTGGTTTACCAGTTATAGCAAGCAGGTTTCAAAAATAATCACATGTGGGGTTTGGCTTGTTTTTGCAAACATTTTGTTTTTTCTTGTGGGTGTCACTAGATGGCAGAGCCCATCACAGGGCTCCTACAGCTACGTTCCTACAGCTTCCAATATTTGGATTTCAATTAAGCAGTACATTCCTGAGGTTTTCAGTGGCTATCTCTGGGGTAATTATAAAATCAATGTCCTTTAAAACAAACAAAGAAAGCTTACAAGTTAACGATATGAATGACTGACCTATCTTAATATACTCCATGTTTGGGATGATGACATAAATCTAACCTTTGACTCAAAAATTATTTAAAATATCATTCCTGAAGACTGAGTAGCTTCTGAGAAGGCAGTATTTGGTGCTCTAATGTCTGAATCTCTGTGACACCCTCTGGAGCAAAGGCAGCCAGAGAGTTCAAGCTCCTCATGCTGGGAATCTGCATTTCAAATGCAAAGCAAAACGTCCCAGCCTGGATGGTTAATCTGCAGTTCATTTATGCACTGAAGTTACTGACAGCAGAAGATGAAAAGGGCAACTCACAAGAAACAGATAACCTGGGAAGCAACCTGCACAAATCCCAGCATGAAAAGCTTACAGCGGCTGTGTCCTGTTATTATTTAAACCGCCTGGGCTGAAAACAGGCTTTAACAAACTGCTACTTCATTATGTTAGACTCATTTAAAATATTAATAATACAGAAACCACTTTGTCAAGAGACTGAACCACATTCTCAGCAACTGCTGGCATCTGCAGGGAACCCCCCATCTCTTGGGGGAAAGGACCTTCACTGTGAGACTGAACATCTCCAACACCGGCCCACGACTGGCAGTCACCACAACTAAAACAGGCACACAAAGACACAACAATTAACACAGGTTAATTGTAGCAGTAGCCAGGAAGAGGCATGGCCAGGACGGGGAGGTTATTCTGTGCCACCCTACATCATTTTCCAGGGATGGGGGAAGGGCTCCCTTCTGGGTGGTGCAACATGGCAGAGGGAGAAGTCAGACAGTGTTGGGGGGTTTCCATGTGAATCATTTGCCTCTTTCTTTGTACCCTCTGTCATTAGAATTGTTGCTGTTACTCTTTGTTTTCTTATCTCATTGCTGTTTCCAGTAAATTGTTCTTTTCTCAAGCCATGATCTTTACCTTCTGTGCTTCCAGTTCTCTCCATCCCACCACAGGGAAGGAAGAAGGGAAGGGGATGTGAATGAGTGGCAGTGTGGCTTGGAGTGGTTTCAGTGGGAACTATAAATTGGAGAATACCACTCCTAAACAACAACAGTATGACATATATAGATAGATATACATACACACACACATGTAGAAGCAGAAGAAAACAGCTGAGCCACCAATTACTGCTATGAATAATGGATTGCTCAAAAACGGCAGAATGCTGCTGCACACATCTCCAAGTCATTTTATTTCTATCTATTTTTCAGTAAAGGCTCCCCTTTACAATATAATTTACTGTAGGAAGCTGTATATATCAACTGGTTGTTAAAGCTCTCAGAAAGGAAGACAGAGGCAATCTTTATGGCAGTCAGAGTTCAGCTGGAAAATTTTGGCATTTCCCAAAAAAACACAGAAACCAGTGTTTCATACAGCTTCAGAAAATCGTGGAGAATTGTTCTGCAGGAAATTAAATTCCTGTAACACCTTCACCCTATTAGTCTACTTGCCAGTTACTTCCCTCCCCATGATTGTGATGCTCTCAGAGAAATGAACAAGCTGGAAAAATGATATGCACCTTCTATATGTGATAGACTATCATTACCCTGCTCCTGACAAGCCAAAGCCCTCATGCTTTAACTGCTCCTCTTTTTTTCCTGTAAGTGCTACCCATGGGGACAAGCCAAGCAGGCTAAACCCTCCTTGTTCACAGTGCTGCAGGTGGTGAAGGGGAACTGCAGGATTATTCTCTCCTTCCTGCCCTAGGATGCCTAGGGCTGCTGCTGGGAAGGTTCTGCACACTTGGGTGCTCCCACATTGGAGATTCTTTCTCCACATCAAAAGCAAAAGGGTCCCAAGGAACCCAATTATCCCTTAAAACCCACCAATTGTAATTAATAACTCTGGTTTCAGTGAGAGTAGCACCACACTCAAATTCAGGGATTATAGATTCATTCCTTAGCAACCCAGCAATGCCACAACAGAAGCTCAAAGAGCTTCAAGAGACACTTGGGGTAGAAGATGCATCTTTGAAGACCAACCCTACGTGGCCCCTTTACGATGTCTACATTGAAACCTTCAGGATGTGAACAGAATCGTCTACTGGTCAGCATCAAGGGTGCCCATGTCAATACCTATAGGAAAAAAAGGCAATTCCAGGAAAAAACTAAGCCAGCTGTGTTACTGACTTGGTCTCTCTCCAGAGAACTGCTTTTCCAGAGTATTACTTTAGGGCTATATACTCCTAAGTGCCGGCTTTCAATTTCATTTACCACAGAATTTATTTTGTTTTGAGGAAAGGCAGCACTGGTCACTAAATGTATCCACAGCTGTTGTCTGATTATCTCCTGGAGAGAATCACGTCTCTTTAACCTTTTCCTTCTTTTTCTTTCTTTTTTCCTTATATTCAGCTCCTTCACAGGGCTCATCAGAAAAGCCTACCAGGGATAATTAAGTATGTAAAGCCCCTTAGCTAACCAAAATGAAAGAGATCCTTGAATATGCACAATACACAACCATAGGAGGAGTTTCGAAGGACATGAAGACAGCTGACAGTGTCTTGAGTCTGCATGTGCTGTGGCCACTAGGAAAAAAACCCAAAACAACAAAACCCCAAGCGCTTGAAAATGCATATTCACCATTAAACCTCACCAGAACAACAAGGAACATTTTCTAGCCAGCTGTAGGGGGAAAGAGTGAATATGAAATGTGAAGTATGTGAAGGTATTAGTCTTTCATCTTTCAGCCTGGTAGTGTGAACCCCAGGTTAGCAGCAACAGGAAACACAGCTCTCACAGGGCACAGGTGGCAGCATCAGCACAGGCCTAAGCTGGAAGAGCACAAAGAAACACCGTGCTTTCTGCAGGCTACCCTGTCATGCCCAGCTTTCATTGGGAAGCATTAAAAACATTTGTTCTGCATTGATGACATGGGCCCGTCTATAAGAGAGAAATTCTGTGAGCTGAAGTGTTCTTTTCCTTTTGATTACAAATTTCCTTTTAAATATAAATCGAAGAACAGAAGGAAATTGCACACACAATGAAATGCCTAGAACCTGCACCCAGACACACTAAACTTCCACGCGTTTTCTCAGCACGTGTTTGTCACTCATTTCTGGGAATATTGCTTGCCATCTCCATTTTGAACATTTTAAGGAATTATTTTAACACAAAAGCTTTCAAGAGACCTCATGCTATTCTTTGTGGCTTCTTCCTGCCATGTCCCCTCCCCAGTCTGTCTCCAGTGCCTGATCAGCCTGTTAGCTGTGTTTCCCAGATCCTTAAACCAGATTATCACACCTACATTTAAAAAGAGTCTTTAAGTAGAAGTAATATTTTTGTACAGTCTTGATTTTAGTACTTGTATCAGTGTGGTAGTCTCAGCAAGTAATACCTCCCAGTATTTGGAAGTGAGGATGATGGTATCAAGGTTATTGATAGCAACACGGTTCTATGCTATGCATAGCTCTGCCTAGCCATGCACGGAAGCCTCTGCAAACAGGCAAAAACCCTGAAATCTACCATTAAACCCATGTCTCAGCTGCTCACCTGGCACAAGCATCTGCATAAATCTCCCTGGGGCTGCTAAAGTAGGTTATTTAAGGGCGTTAGGAGTTGTTTTCTTTTTTTTTTTCCCTACAGGTTTGGAGGCTGTGTGAGGCTTGCAAGGCTTCACTGCTTCACAGGGAATGAGCCAAAAGCGCAGGCAGTGTCAGTATTATCCAAGCAGAGTGTAGCTGAGCACAAGCATGGCTTATAATGATAATGGCTTAGATATCACCACCTTGATAGTGGCTCAGATATCACAGTTTCCAACGGCATAAGATACCAGGTGCATATTGGCGTAGAAGAAACTTGTTACTTTAAAGATTTCTTAGCAAGTGGCAAGACTTCTTTGTGAGCAGGAAGGAGGACTGTTGAAAGATGCTAATACACACACATTTCACATGATGTTAGAAACACAAAACAGCCCAGGTTGGAAGGACCTCAAAAGACCATCTGGTCCAATCTTTCATGGGAGAGAGAGCTTAGCTGAAAAATGTGGTTTGAAATCTAATGTCATCCACAACCAGATAATCAGTTGTCCACATCCTTATATTGCTGCATACTTAAGCACTATAAAAAACATTTATAGTACGTTTTTCTAAGAACACTACTAATAATTTTTCATTTACCTAATGATCACCCCTCTGATATACTCCTGCTGATATACTCATCCAGTAAAAATTAGCAAATGGCCACCTAAAATTTGCAAAACTCCAAAATACTAATTTCACCCAAATAAAAACCATCAATACAGAAAAAAAGAATCAAAAGTATAAGCAAAATAGTATCCCATCCTAACAGATGAGTTACAGATCTTTCCATGATTTTTAAATGGGATCGGATATAGGAAAATTATCTGAAGACTTAGAATACCTTGTCTAGAAGCATATTCAAGACCTACTTTTGGCTCTCCAAGCAGTGTTGCTGCCTCCACTGACCTCAGGTCTGGACATGCACGCCTTCAGCCATGCCAGTCCTTCACTGCCTCTGGAGGGGCCCTCTTAATTCTCAGTTGTTGCACAGGATCAGGAAGACAGAGGAAGAGCCTGGGCTAATACACTCTTGCTAAGGTTTTCACATTTCCTTTGAGCTTGCAATTTAATTCAAACATGAAGATAGTAGAAAAAAGAAAACTCAGCAAACTACTTCTGCACTTGAAGTCTACTGAATTCAATACAAATCTGTTTCTGGTGGGTTTTGACATGAGCTTGTCTATGGTTTTAACTCTCCGTTATATCCTCCACTGGTCTCCTGGACTAACTCCCTCCTGGCTCTGCAGACCCATAGCTTCTCCTGTGCAGATGGTGGATGCTCCAGGCAGCCCTGGCCATATCCTGGCTGGAGCGGTCCAGGTGACACCCACAGCACCATCCCCTGATATTAAAACTGAAGGACTTGATGAAGCTGTATTTAATGAAGCTGTATTTAAATAGTATCATATGGTCTCTTCCTCTATTGTTCCAGCTTTCTGTTATCTCACAAATGTTGATGTTCACATGCTGGCAGCAATTTTAGAGATTTTGGGTTGTTTCATTTACCAAGACAGAACTTTCATTTAGTTTAACAACCTTCAGCTGTACGAGGTGCCTGAGCGTGTTGCCTGTGCCATAAGCATCTGCCTCAGAGGTTTTCACAGGTCAGCTGCAAATGCATTTCAGGAATTGCAGTTGCTGGCATCATCTGACAAGCACCCAACTGCTGGACAAAAAAGGGAAAGGTCGTTTATAGGAATGAAAAACATTCTTCTGCATTAATTTATTTCTAATGTTGTTGTAACGGCTCATAACCGTCATGTAAAATTAGGGTAGACAAATTATTCTTACAGGAAACCAATCCAGTTTTTACTGACAAACCCCCACAGCCAGATAGTTTTGAGGGCTATTACAGAGCACATGCACTTCAACCCAAATCCCAGGACATTTGTAGAAAGAGCCATTAAACCTAGCGGAGGTGCTTGGCCAATTCAAGTCTCCATTCAGGTCTTTGCAAAGACCACAAACATTTCTTCCCTCCACACCACCAGCCCGTGAAGCAAGACCTGCACCTAGTGCCAGGTGAGGCAAGGGAGCACCCTCCCAGTCACAGCTGAAATGAAGCTCAGCCAGACAGAAGCACATGTAACTCCCCAGCTTTGCTCATGGGGCACCTTCTCAAGATGCCAGCTTACTAAAGTGATGAGCTTGCCAGGGTGCTGGTCAGCTATGATTTAAGGTTGAGGTGCAATCCCTGACTCGTGTTCAACACTTCTAAGCATTGTTTACTGTCTCTGGGTGATGATTTACAGGGTTTGATTACCCATTTTTCAAAACGACCAAAAGTGAGATTAAAATGTTTTAGAGGCAACTGCTTGTATTAATCTCTGCAGCAGGGGCTGGGAGCAGAGCTGTCACTCAGGGATGGGACGGCATCCTGGCTGCCAGCACTTGCTACAAGGCAAGAATCATTAAAAGCAAATACCTTCTCATAAGATAGACTGGTGATGGGGAGAAGCACAGCCAGGCAAAGAGGGTTTCTGAATGGCAGCCAACACACACACAACAGCAGCCAAAATTCACTGACCATCCTCCGCTGACCACATCCCAGAAAGGTTAAAAAAAAAAAAGAGCACTGTAACGTTGCCAACACTTTGTAGGAGTATAGCACACACATTTTTAATATCTGTCTTTAAATCACCTGCTCCTTTGCACCTAACAGGGAGCAAAAATTAAAGCCCAGGCAGGAGTAACAAACGGGGTTGAAGGGAGTCACTTTGGTGAGGCCCCAAGAATGGGGTGGAAACTCCAAATATGGAATGTTGAGATGCAGATAGGAGCAGACAAGCAGTGGGCAACCTCCCTGTTCCCTCCCAGTCTGAGCCCTCTCTAGCCAGGATTGGCGAGAATTTATCTTACCTTTCCCGGAGGAAAAACAGGAACAAAGAGGGAGAGAGAACATCAAAGTAACTTCTAACTAGACTTCAAACTGCACGATAATATCTTCCCCATGAGGGAGAATATATATTAAGAAAACCCCAAACAAACCCACCAACCTACAAGTCACTTTGCTGTTTTCAAGGGGTTTTGCAAATACCTGAACAATCACAGTTATTAACAGCAGCTACATTTTTGTGCCTGATCCACAGAAGCAAGAAATGCAGAGAGGGAAGTTCCGTGTGCTGCACATCAAAACTAAATAAATCATAATTACAGACTGCTCTGTTTCATCACGAGAGACAAACATTACTTTCTCTGCTGGTCTGCCCACCCCCACTGCCTGCATCACCTTTTTTTTTAATCCTGAAAGTAAAATAAAAAAAATAAAAACAAAAGCATTTACTGTAATAATTTACTGCTGAGGTCAAGAACACGCTCCAGGGGTGGTAGTGGCAAAGAGGAACTACAGTGGGAATACAAACAGATACTTTCCTCCTAAGCTGCTTTGATGTGCCATTCCTGGAAGACTGGCTTTCTTCCCTTTATAGCTTCGGGCCTGTGAAGACTTTACACTTTTTCTTTTCTTATCATTTTTTTTTTCTTTTTTCTCCCAGATATCCTTAACACAGGACCTTTTCCCGACCTCACAGTAATAACAAACAGGAGATGAAAAATCTATGTGCCATCTTATCAAAGCCATCTGCAGAATTTAAGCTTTCATTTAAAAATAAAAATTAAACTTCTAGCCTTTAAAGGTTGCAGAGATAACCTTCTCTATGTGAACTGATCCACAGCCATCCTCTATTTCTATCCTCCTTTGTCAGACTTTCCCAAGGTCTGTAACTGCTCCCCATAATCAAATGGACTATTTGGGAAAAACTATTTCACAGATAATGGTTGGCTTGTCTTTCCCAAGTGAAATACCATTGGTTTCTCACTGCTGATACGTAACGCTGGAGCAGAGCAAGGCTTCTGCCGTAGTCTCCCTGAATTCGCAGCACCAAAACATGGACACCTATAACACATACGTATCTAAGCTCCATGCTCATGAGCCTCATTATAGTTCACCCAGAGAAAAGATCACTTTTGGGTGGAATTCATCTTGCCAGCCTGCCAGGTCTGCAGGCAGAGGCAGGCACTACTAGGTGTGACTCCTCAGACACATCACAGACACTGGCCTTAAGGTGAGCTGCTCTCAGGCTGCCTGACTGAAGGGAAAAAATGGCCTTGGTGCTCACAGCTCCTGCTAGAGACATGGCAGGGAAATTATTAGGGAAGCTAAAGGCAAAAATGACTGCCCCAGATGATGGATGAGCCCTGCTGCAGAGACAAATTTTTTCCAAGTTCTCTGTTAATCATGCGGCGGAAAAATCTCTCCTCCCTTCAAACAGCTATCGCTGTGATCTTGACCACAGAAACAAGCCTCCCTGGCCAAATTGGTAGGCCTAAGCATTCGCCCATCATGTTCAGTTTTTTATCTCCAAATGAGGTCCCTCTTTCCCCAAGGAACAGAAAAGAAAAAAAACCTCAAGCAAACAAAGAGAAATATAGACGAAGAGAGACGCAGCACATCCACAGTTAATTATGTATTGATAAAGCAGTGATTCATCCATCCTGAACCTAGTGGACAACTTTGAGAGAAGAAACACAGAACTGATTTTATTTATCAGCTGCACAGAAAGCCTCAAATATTAAAAATTTCCTGAAGACTACGCTAGTAATCTTCACTCCCATCAAGGGCAATAAAGTGCCAGGATGAGCAGCTGCACTGAGAGTGCGCACGCGCGCGCGCGTGTGTGTGTGTGTGTATGCATTTCTTTTTCAAAATAACTCTTTTTAGATTTTCCAAGCCATGGGACTATCAGCTTCCTTTGCAACCATTCTGGTACCTACTGACTTTCATTAGTAAGCAGCAATCCTAATTCAAAGTGAAAGACTTTTCACAAGGACTTTCAGTCACTGGGTCTTGTAGTCAGTTCACCAGGAGGACCACAAAAATGCTGGCCTTCAATAACTGCTCTCTGTGTAACTGCATGGAGGGATGAAGACATCAAACAATGTTTTCTTGGATAAAAGCAACTATATTGAGGTCCTTGCTTTTGTATCTCCTTGCAATGACTGAAGTCTCCTCTCGTCTCTGCTCAGTACCCCACTGCCAGCATCAGCATATGACACCTTTATTTTATTTTGTTCTGGCCAGTATTTTTTAATGCATCAGGAATTAGCTGGTTTTAACCCACGCTGAAAAACAGCCCCCTCATCTTTAGCACCCTCACCTATCTTTATCTCATCTGTAAAGATTTCATATCATTTTCTAGGTTGCTGCCAAAAATACTGAGCAGCATCAGGACAAGAACTGCATCCAGCATATTGATCTGTAAATTATTCCACCGTTTCCTAGACCAAAACTGCCTAAGCTACATGTGCTATCATGAAGCTGGAAAAATAATCGAGTAATATATTGTTTCCATTATTCAAAAAGGTGAATAATGATCCTTTCAGGTCTTAAATTTCCTGTCTCTAACAGACAGAATAAACCTTGCCTACATCAGCAACAGTATGATGCAACTGGAGCATGTCTGTACAGCAGAGTAATGGGTTCTGAGGAGCCCAAAGCCATACTCTGTGCATCAGGGGGTGTGCTCCAGCCCGCTCCCATGGCTGCACACCCATGCCACTGGAGTGCACCAGGTGATGATCCCCCAGCTCAGCTTTCCAAAAAGGCACCAGATTTGGGCTCTCTGAGACTTTTTCCCAATCTGGATCAAAGCCCAATAAGTGGGGGCAAATGCATTTGCTTCCAAAAATCCCTCAATCCAAACATATCCACGCACACGCACAGATGCCAAACGGCTGAAGGAGGGTGAAGTCTGGATGCAGAAGGTGAGCAGGCATCATTTAAAATGAGAAGAATGTTTTAATTTAAGAGTCAGGAAAGCCGTATCTTTACTAGTGTGATATTCTGGGGCTGACTCCATACTGATAAAGTTTAAAGCCATTAGTAACAGATGTGAGCAGAGGAACATCATTAATAAGCTTATTGATTACAAAAGCAATTGGCACTGGGTCCTACCACAACCAGCACTGCAGGAATGGAGGGATGCTGCTGCAAAGGGAGCAAACGTCTTGGTGATCTACCCTCAGGATATTAAAATACAGATATCACTGCCTGGATCTGGGGGAATTACAGTTATTTTTGTGTCATGCACATCCCCCAGGATGTGCCTGAGCACTTACTCCCACAGCTCACCACCCCCTGTAACCACTGTGTAGGAGAGGAATGTGGTCTTACCACAAAGCCCTCAGTGTGGATGAGAATGAAGCATAAGGCACTTGGACTCCCACTAGGTTTCACAGTATTTCCAAACACTTTACCCCCCAAATTTAAGCCAACTTTCTGAGCTTTGGCCAATATAATTGATTGTTTCTAATTTTACCACAAACAAAAAAGGCATGATCCACAGACGGGGGTGCACCCTCCTCTTTTTTTTTTTTGGCTTTCAAAGCAGCCATTTTCTCCATTAGATCATATTTGTTTGCTTTAGACTTCAGAAATAAATAGCAGATGACATTATGCGGCAGTTTCTGTATGTGTTTGCTTTATCCATTTTTGTATTTATTGAAATGACAATTTCCATGCATGAATTTTTCCCCAAATGATAACACCCTCCCCCACATGTTCCTATTTATTTTACACCCTGGAAATTAAGTTTCTGGAGGTATAACCACACCCTTCCCAACCACTGCAGCCAACTGTACATAATGCCCTCACAGTGCTAGAGGGTCTGTCCTTGTTTTATCTTGTTTTAATTCAAAATCTTTTTGAATTTGAAACTGTTCCTTTAACCCTGTCCTCCTTAAGGAATGGAAAAGAAACAGGCCTAGGTTAGTATAAGCTGAAACACTGTATTTAAACAATTCTCCAAGGATCCCACTGGAAAACAAAAGAAAACAGCAAAACCCCCAAACAAAGCAAGCTCAGGCTTGCCCTGCTGCTAGTGTTCTTTGCTGCTCTGTAATAAAGCACACTCTAGAAATAGGCCAAAAAAAAAAAATCACAAGAAGCAAAAAATTCCATCACAGACCAACAGCCCTGAGAATCCTACCGATGAAAACATGACCTGCTTTTTGCCACAGCAGGTCTGAAGGCTTTGACTTAAGGTCAAAAGCCTGGGAAGAACCGAGGTCCAACTGATGGGCAAAGGCTCAAGCAATTTCACAGCAGCCAAACACCCTTGTCCTGCAGGCCAGACCGTGTTGTGCGGGGTGGGCTGGTGGCAGCATCTTCTTCACCCACCTCCCCACCCAGCATCCTGCTCCTCAGAGCAGCCTCCAAGTCCTGGGCTTGTCCTCAGGGCAGAGAGGAAAATGTGTTCTCTTTTTCTCTGTAATGATAAAGTGGGGACTGTACAAGGAGGAACCCAACACAGATGCCTCTCTCCCATCCTGCTTTTGCCTCACCAGCAGAAGAGATGTGTCTACCATGAGAGTTAAATCAATGAGTGCTACAGAAAAAGCATTACTGGGGCCCAGTCCAAGACCACAAATTTAATTCCTCCAGGAATACAGGCATGGAGCAGACATGCATATTTAAAAACAAAAAGCAAAAACTCTACCAAGCAAAACATTTTCCTGCACGCACACACTGCTCCATGCTGGCAGGGAATAAACCACAGAAGACAAATTCTGGCCATCCCGCTAATGCCCAAGATGATAGTTACAAAAAGGGAGGCAGCTGAGCCAGATGATGCAATCCCACATTAGAGCAACATCACTGAGGTCTAGTGCAAACACAAGAGGACTGCATCTCAGACATGTACTTAGATAGGAAGGAAAGCACTGTCACTACAGAAAACCTAAGGACATACGATGGGTAACACGCCATGGAGCTGTACTTTCTGCAATACATGTTTGCATGCTACATGACCAGACCAATTTCATCTTATAGCCAGTATACAAACTGAGGGGGTTGTGGGGAAGGGAAGAGTTTCACTCATTTTTCTTAGGATGTCTAATTGCTTTTGGTGTTTAGAGAAATATAAATAGCTATATCATCACAAGGCAGAGATTAGATCTAAAACAGCTCCTGGAATGTAAAAAACAGATTCTTAGAAAGCTGTTCTCTTTTGAAGCATGTGGGATAAGGCCATTATTTGACACACTGCCCAAAGAAGGGGCATTTCATGGAGGAAAGATTCATGTGGGCACTCCTCTTTGAGAAAGCAAAGACAATGCTTTGTTCCTCAAGAAAAGAAACATATTACTGTCTCATCTGGAGCAAGAGTGATTTCACTCTTTAATATTCATGTGAGAACGCAAATATTTCATCCTTTAAAGTTTGCTTGTTTATCCATGTAATGAATGTCATGCTTCACGGAAAAAACGAGTTTGGTGATGGTGCAATTTCTTTGTGTGCTAGTTTTAGTTCTCCTTTTCTTTTTAAGAAAAACCCTAGGACACCAATATTAATTTTCTGCTAAGTGATCAGTGATCCATTTAATATCATCTGTTACAGAACAAAGCAGCCTTAGGATGGGCTTGCTGAACTTTAGCAGCTTCAGTATCGAAGTCTCTGTTGATTTCTTTCTCACTTCCTCCGGTGCATCTTGTAGGAGGATAATGGGCAAGTTCTTAAGCACTTAAACTGTTTTTCCCAGGATGATGAGTCACACTAAACATACTTATAGTGAAAGCCCTGATTAACATTTTCTTCCGAAAGTCTGACTAGTGGCATTAATAAGTCTTTTAAAACCTCGAGCACAGTGGCTGCCCTCTCCCACCTCACTGGGACAGTAATGTCATCCAGAGTAAGATGTCCAAACTCTGTTTTTAGAAGCAGAGAATCCCAGTTGGACAGTGTGGCCAAGCCTGTCACTTGTGATTGGGAGCAAAGGCAGACTGGAGCCTCAACAGCTGAATACTTACCCCAAAAAAAAGCACATTAACTCTGCCCTGCTGTACCTGAGATCAGCATCACAGCTGTTGACATCTTCTGCTCCCCTTCTTTCTGCCGATCCATACAATGAGAGTTGATCAATTTTGAAAGCTCATCAACCCCTACAATTATGACGAAGTACATCCCAGAGAAAGGCTGAATTTGCATGAGTATTCCCCAGGGAAGCTGATGTTTCATTGTCCCAGGCAATTGACTAGAATGGAAACATCATCAAGCCTCAAGTGTACTCTTGTCCTGAAAGGGCTCTCATCTCCCTGCTACTAGAGGACCTTATGAAAGCTAATGTATTTACCACCAGCATCACTTCTGTAAAAGAATGCTTTTATCCCTGCTCACAGAGAAAAGCATAAATCTGTGGGATACCAAACTACTCCATACAAAACTGCAACCAAGATCGGGAGGACCTGCCTATATACTTTTCATGGGATCTGAACATATGTATTTGCTGAAAATCCTCCAGTGTATCATTTTCAGGCAAGAAAGGGGACTTGAAGCCCCTACCCCGTAGCAGCTCATCCTTTCCAGGGGACCCACAGTCCCATGAGCAGGAGCCTGAAGGTGACTAGCAGGGTGCAGTCCTCAGGTGCTGAGCATGGCTCACGCCACATCAATCTACCCCAGTCAGTCCACGGATGCTCTCCACCATGCCCATGAATTGTGAAAATGAGAGCGGCATCAAAGAGGCCTGTCACAGGAATGTTATCACCAAAGGCAGGGGTGTGTTAGGTCCACCCACTACCTGAGCTGGAAGCTGCCTTATTTATTTGGAGAACACATGACTGTCTTCCCTCCCCATGTGTAGGCTGGAGGACTTCAGATTGGAACAGTATTCCAACACCATGGAGGAGTGCAGGAGTCCAGCATCACATTTGGGCAGTTTGCTTAGTTACCCCCAGCTCAGCCCTGACCAGCCTTGCCAGGGCAGCAAGACTACTTTTAAAGCACTTACTTTAAAATCACTTCAAGGTATAAACAGAAAATAAAGCCATGATGTTTGTAAGTTGAAACAGAGTTATAAATAACTGTCCACCAAGCACACTGAAAGCTGACTGGCAAAAAAGGGTTACTGAGTGCCTACACGTGAGGCTCAAGTTCTGCCCAGTTCTTAGGCAATCCTGTTTCCTTTAAGCTGCTCTCACTTTCACAAGCTAAGGATCACCAGATCCTTATGTGTAACAATGTACACACAGGACACAGAGAGCACACAGAGAGCTGGACAGATGCAGGCGGACAGTGAGGTTATGTCCCTCTTGTCTTGGTGCACATCCCTTCAGCACCACAGCTCTGTCTAGTGCAAACAAGGACATGGTGGAAGAAAACTGAGCACAGAGATCTCTTCTTAATGCAGAAGTATTAACAGTCTGTTGAACAGGTTTCGAGATGAAAACATGTATTTTGGAGGCAAACCCAGAAATATCAGACAGCACAACGAAAAACCCTTATTTGGCATGGGTTATTTACTCCTACATTATCTGTTTACTCATAATAACCAAGAAAAGATGAAAAAAATCAAACAAAGACCATGAACAAGTAACTGTATATGGGTACCAAGATATCTAAAAGTGCCATTAAGTCTGGATCATGATAGACCTTTCTTCATTTGCAGAAGGACCTGGCAGGTTATCAGTTCTCCATCAACAAAAAATAACTGTTTTTAGTGTACCTCTATGGGACTGTCAGATCTCAGGCTTCCTCTAAACTGAAAATACCATCCATACACAGCAGGCAGTCAACTGAAATATCACACATCAACTATGTGTGATACCCAGACAGGATGCCAACACTGGTCTTGCAACCAATTTATGGAGTCCTCAAAGTTTCTGTTCCCAGTAGTACTGGGAGACCCTTCAAACAAGGAGAAGTGTGGAAAGCACATTATTTTTATTGTGTAAATACAAGTAGCATGATTGATGGAGCCACCATAAAAGACCAGCCCCCAAAAATATACTTGATGCTCTGCATGTTTTTTTCCCCTTTAAGTGAGCTGCAACAGACTATTTAGCTGGTTTCTCACCCCCTCCTTCAATTTTCTTCTTTTTTTTTTTTAAATCCCTTGGGGCAGAGCCAAGAATCTCAGTGTGCCACAATAACCACGTTTACTTATTTCCAGCTCCTGTCTGTAGTATCATATCATATCAGCTCAACCTGGTGCTCTTCACTGACAAGCCCAGTAAGGAATCCAATCTGTTCCTCATTATGTGATGCTCGGGAGATATGGGAGGGTGGGAAAAAAAATCCAAAAAGGAGAGAAGGGGGAGCTAACCAGGGCAGCAGTGGACAGAATGAGAAATAGGAAGAGAGCAATGACTGACAAAAGTGTGAAGGAGGAACATGACACAGGGATGTAGAAAGAATGAAAAATTAAAAAGGTGAAGCAATGAGGGAATGGGACAGGTGGGAATGAGGAAAGCAACAAGACAGAGTCAGAGGAAAGGGAAGTGAGAAATCCTAAAGAAAACAAACACTCCTGCAACAGAATCTCATTGCTTCCTAAAGCATAGGCTTTCTGAATAATTCTTCCCAGAGCTTAATTCATGGATGGAGTTGAAAAAAAATGAACAAAACCAACTTCCAAGGCCGGTGAAAAGTGTTCCCACACCAACCCACTACCAACTGGCTGTGATTTCCTCTAATTGCAAGTGAATAATCAGGTTCCCCCCTGGGCAAAATGTTAGTGAAAAAAATAGAGCAGAGTGAGCAAGGAAACACCTGCTTAATCAGTGGATTTGCCTTTCCAGAAAGGCTGGTGTACTGGTGCATTATGCAGAGTCACAGCAGAGTTAGGTGTGGGCTTGAGCTTACACAGTCTATTAAGCATAATTTAACTGCATTTAAATAATTAATAATGAAGCATATTTTAATTGCATATAATTTCTTTGTTGTGCAGTGCTGTGCACCTTGCAAAGCCCAAGCCACGAACACTCAGCACTGCCAGGTCTCAGCATGCCCAGGCTGTCTGCAGTCACCTGTACCCAGGTGCCTTTAGACTTGAGGTACAATTAGCACAACACACGTTGTTACTTCCCCCACAGCCCTGACTCGCCCATGGGCCACAGAATGGGAACGGCTCCTGTTCAAAGACTGCTGTTGAACATATCTTTGCTATCCAGAGGGGCTTGGACATGCTGGAGAGGTGGGCCCATATGAACCTCATCAAGCTCAACACGGCCAAGCAGCCTTGAGGACAAGGACCTTCAGGTGCTGGTGGATGAGCAGCTTGACATGACCCAGCAATGGGCCCTCACAGTCCAGAAAGCCATCTGTGTCCTGGGCTGGTGATTCTGCACCTTTCCTTCCCTCCAGTGAGACCCCATCTGGAGTGCTGTGTCCAGCTCTGGGGCCCCCCAACATAAAAAGAACATGGACCTGTTGGAGTGAGGCCAGAGGTGGCCATGAAGATGATAATAGGGCTGGGGCGCCTCTCCTATGAAGACAGGCTGAGAGAGTTGGGGTTCAACCTGGAGAAGAGAAGGCTCCGGGGAGACCTTACAGCAGCCTTCCAGTACCTAAGAGGCTACAAGAGAATTGGAGAGGGACTTTTCATAAGCACATGTAGTGAAAAAACAAGGGGGAGTGGCTTTCAATGGAAAAAGGGTAGGTTTAGATTAGGTATTATGAAGAAATTCTTTACTGGGAGGGCAGTGAGGCACTGGCACAGGTTGCCCAGAGAAACTGTGGATGCCCCATCCCTAGAAATGTTCAACGTGAGGCTGGACGGGGCCCTGAGCAACCTGATCTAGTGAATGGCACCCCAGCTCACAGCAGAGGGGGTGGAACTAGATGATCTTTCAGCTCCTTTCCAACCCAAAACATTCCCTAATTCTATCTGCACGTGACATTTTGTGCCACCTAAAAGATAAAGGCAGAGGCAACAAGACCTTGACTTTCTGTGTAAACTGAGCTTTAACTGGCAGTCAGGTAAATGCCTGCATGTGATCCCAAAAGCCTGCTCCCTGGTATTACCTAAACCTAGAGGCAGCTCCCACCAGTTTTCCTTCTCAGTTCCCCAACAAGGCTCCCTGCTCAGCATATGGATTCTATGATCATTCATTCTTTAGTCATAAACATTTTTCCCCCTCTTTTTTGGAGGGACACATTAAGGGAATCCAGATGCTCCATTTCATTTGTCTGCTGGAGCTTCATGCTTAGAACTAAGGCTTTATTTAGCTATAGAAAATATGTAAGTATGGCTCTTGTCCCCATGCTTTAAAGTCTCCCAAAGATTTCAAAAGCAGCTGCTTACTTGGTTTGCCATATATGGTTTGCACGATGGTGTGATTAATATGGGTTTCCTTGGAACTGGCTCAGGTTGGTTTCCACATCTCACAGCCAATTAATCAACAAGCAAAAGAAGCCCTTTCAGGCCAGAGGCTGATACAGAGTGCCTGATGAGGGCACTGAGAGATGCCTGAGGCATCTGAATTACAGGGAAGCAGTTATTTCCTTCCTTTCAGAAACCATCACACTTATACCTGCTATGCTCAGACACTGTGAGGCTCCAGGTCAACTGAATTGTGTCAAAACCCACTAAAACAAACAAAAAAAGGGGTCTGTGCACCAATGTGCATGTACAAGGTAGCTAGAAATCAAGGGAAGAGACAGGATGAATGAGCTGGGAAGAAGTACAGACAAGCATTTGCTGCTAAATTCACAACACAACTTCAGAAAACTCCATCAAATCACTTAACTTGATCTTTACATTATGGGTAAACACACATCTCCTAGCTACTCCCCCACAGATCCCAGTACTTTCTGTTTCATTGGAGTTCAGTTTTGTTGGGCTAAAACAAGACTTAATTCGAGAACAGAAAGAAAAATCCAACATTTCCAAGGCTAATTTGTTCCAACGGATTGTAACTCTGTTAAAAATGTGTCTCACTTTCTGTGCAAATTTGTCTGTCCCAGCTTTTAGACACCCCTTTGTGCTCCCTTTCTCCACTAGGCTGAAGAGCCCTTTAGTGCTTAATGTTTTCTCTCCTTCAATGTACTTAATGCTTGCAGTGAAGAACTCACCATTTCAGACCATTTTCCTTTCAAAGCCTGTTATTTCAGAGTAACTGCATACCAAAGTTAAAATCACAAAAAGTGTCTAGACTAGTGTATTCCTCCTGATAATATGCTTACTAAGCAGGATTACTGGCTAAAGCTCAACTTAGCTGGTCAACTGTATAATAATGTCTTGTTTATTTAATACTGTTTCCAAAGGCTTTACAAATTGGTAGTATAAAGAAGTCTGCACGTCACTGAAATCGTCCTATTCTTCACACAAACTGGTGGCTGGGTGAGCCTGAGCTATGCTCTGCAACAGGGAGTGAAGTGGCTCTACCCAATACGCTGTGAACACCTATGTCTTGCTTTTCTACACTGCTTCCCGAATAGACAATAACTATCACAGAGCTTACAGTATTCCAGTGTAACAGCTATCCAAAACCAAGCTGGTATTCTGAGCTTCATTCATAGCAGTTTACACGAGAAAGCATCTTGTTGATTGCTAGCTGCATTCAGCGCTACACGGAAATAACTGGTTGTGCTATGCAGGTGCATGAACAAACCCACACGTGTTAGCTGCTGGTACCAACACCTGGTGTTATGGTTGCCTGAAAACGCCTTCCACAAACGCTGTTTTTGATGGCTTCCTCGCTACTCATCCAGACTGTAACCTGTAACCGCCTGAGATCTCCCAGGCCAGACTGCCTGCACCATGGTGAGTACCTTTGAAACCTACTGAAGACAGAACAATTCCTTTTTTATGACTCATAATAAATCAGAGCTGCCTGAAGATTTCTACTGCCCATGTCTTTTGCAAGATGGACTTTGAATTGGCATGGGAGCTGCCTTCAAGTCCCAGGTATTTTACTTCTTTTCTCTGTTAAATAATGCCTATCTTCTCTCCCAAATTACAAGCCTTTAAAAAACCGTCACTGAAAAATAGTTGTTGCTCATTTCCTACAAGCTCAGAGCTGATCTGTGCAATGTCCCTGCACACCAGATGTGATCCACTCCCTATCAGATAGGATGTCACATGCTATTGCTGTTACCGGCTGTACCAGGCTTTGCAACCTGCTTGTCCCAGAGATCAGTGCAGGTGCTGTGCTTGTCAGTGCTCTCAGCCTTGACCAAGGCAGTAAGAAAAAGAAACATTTTCAAAAAACATATAAAAATTTGAAAAAAAATGAAACCAGCTAGTGAGGATGAAGGGGGGAAGAAAGGGGAGAGTAAAGAGAAGAGGTTATGTCAAGGATGCTGAGGAGAAAAACCAGGGAATGAAAACCTGAGAAGCAGGAAGAGGAGATTTGGAACTGTAACTAAAGAAGGAAGCTGGGACTCCCACAAAAACAAGAATATGGTTATCTGAACACTGGAGAAAAAGAGGCCCATGACTGAGAGCCAAAGAAGGGAAAGGATGCAGTTATAGGGTCCAGCAGTGAGGAGACTGGAAAGCAACAAACACCCTGACAAGGAGTAGGAGGCTGGAACGAAAGCCTAGGCAATGGAAAGTATGGACACCTAGGCTGGGGAGATGAGCCAGAAGAGAGGACAGAGAAGACAAGAAGGGAGGAGGATAAAAAAAAAGTTATACCAAGGACAGGCAGAAAAAGCCGTGTGCCTAATAAGCTCTCATTCAAAGCTTACAGTGAGAAAACAACTGCAAAATCCAATGGGAAAGTGTGTTGCATCCATGCCTAATGGTGGCTGATGCTAGATAGTCTGTTACTAAATGGGTTTGCCATTTATCACTGCCACACAAGCGTGTTTCCTTTATATTTATCTTTCCCAACCAAGGAAATTGCATGAAACAACAATCGCTATTCTGTGTGCCCAGGAGCAGCCCGGCTCTTCTCCCCACTGTCTCCTCGCCTGCAGGCAATGAGGCTGCTCTCAGGTAAGTCAGGACCACAGAGCTGCGAGGGCTTGTTGATCAGGAGGATGCTCATGCCACCTGCTGCATGAGCTGGAAGGCAGGCAGGGGGACAAAAGGGGGTTAGGAGAGCAGAAGCTCAGCTGAAGGCGCCACGGGAAACTGCATCCCAACCCTTCTGTCACAGATATATTCTGAAACAAAGGCTTCATGGGCAGCTTCTACCTGCACACACCACACCTCCACCTACCCCGGCACCTCCAGGTGTAATGGTCCTCAGCAGATCCAGCTGGCACCAGCTTTCCCAGCACATACCTGGTGCCTTCTAAGGGTATGTGTTCAGGCAAGTCAGACACCCAAAATCATCTACAGAAAGATGCCTTTTAGGATGTTAATCATTCTCTATTCAAATGCTGCTCTACAAACTTCAGTTGGAGTACGGAAGAGAAAGAGGTTGAACAGCCATTCAAAGCCCAAGCACCACTCAAGAAGGGAACAGAATAAGGTAATCGGTCTGCAGTAAAAGTGACTGCTCAATCCTTTAAATTCAAACCAGAGGATACCACAGGGCACAGGAGAGGAAAGGCACCATGGGCAGCCTTCACCCTGCAACCACTTAACCCTGAATGCTTGCATTCTCTGCCTTATTAATCTTCTTTTAACATAATTGTTTGCAAAGAATAACCCAAGGCACGGTTTGTTCTCCTAATGACAGGCAGCCTGATTCCTTTACGACTGTGACACCTTTCTTTGTATTTTATTTAAACAAAATAATAAATGCATATCACTGGTTTGAAATTTACCTGCCCAAGCCTAGACATAAGCTGTATTTACTTTTACTATGAGACATTGTTTCCTAACAGGAAGGCAGAATTATCTGATAGAAAACACAGTCAATGTAGCACAAACAAGTTATTAAATGGGAGTCCAACAGGGCACATGATGAGCAATCTCAAAACCACAATTCAATGGGGTAAAACACCACCATGCAACTGAGCAAAATAACCTGCTTCCAAGGCTTAGAGACTGTGTGGGACAGAAATAATTTTAAATCAATTGAGTTACTGTTTCTTGGCAATTTGATAGAAAGGAGAAACAGTGTAATTGGCAATCAAGTACTCCTTTGGGAGCTTCCAAACAGCCAGCTGGATTTGTAAATGCATGTTAATCTGCTGGGGCCAAATCCTGCAAGGCGCTTAGAGCAGTGGGGTAAATTGCAAGCTGGGTGTAAATTATTCCAAACAGGGATGTAAGCAGTAAAGCAGTACAACTTGCATGTCAAAGGAATGCTGCTTTTGTCCCTAAAAGTAAATACAAACCTGCTTTCACTGCCCTGCCAACACAGAGAGTTCTTTCAATGTAATCAAGCACAGATCTACTCACGCTTTACTTGCTAAGCAGTAGCCAAATATAGCTCAGGGACGAATATGCAGTCTGCATGATTAATTAGCTGGTGTCTTCATCTAACTTTCCTTCAACCTTTATGCGCTTAATAATATCTATTTATTAAATCAATGAGCTTGTGTATAAAACTGAATCCATTAGTTTATTTTAAGTCACTATATATAGACAGGACTTCATTGCAGGAGTAAACACTACGGGCAAACTGTCAGAGTCATCTGGCTCCAGCACTTGGGAGTGAGAGGGGACACTGATGATGACCTCAACTGGAAGGGACAGCCGTTAAGAGTCCTTCAAGGATTGTTTCACGGTTTGCTTTGAAAAGAACAGCATTCCAAACTGAACTAATAATCTTCTTGCACTCCTTGCAATAATTTCCTTCTAGTATGGATTGCCTTTATCTGAAAACTATGAAGTTTTCCAAATACCCCATGTTGTGAAGGAAGATGAACTAGAAGTGACCTTTCTTGCTCACCAACCAGACTATTCAGATAAAAGCATCCAATGAGAAATTCTGTTCAAAGAGAGATATGCTTCCTGCCCATGACAGCATCTCTAATCCATCCAACCAACCAACCATCTTAGGTATTCCACTTGGGAGAGGTGGCACTGCACCATGCAAAGGACTCTATTGCTTTTATGGCAACAGCCCAGATGACTACCTAAAAATACTCATCTAACTTCCAGATAGCTCAGTTCAGGTGAGATTAATCCCACCTCGCTCTGGCATGTCTCTGAAGAAATGGCTGACGTTCTGTAGAGCATCTCCAAAGAACATCACTTTAGAATCATAGAACTGAGTCATATTCTGAGTTGGAAAGAATCCACAAGGACCATCAAGCCCAGCTTCTGACCCTGAACAGGACAGCCCAAAGAATCACACCATGTGCCTGAGAGCATTGTCCAAATTCTTCTTGAACTCTGTCAGGCTTGGTGCTGTGACCACTTCCCTGGGGAGCCTGTTCCAGTGTTCAAACATCCTCTGGATAAAGAAGCATTTCCTAATATCCAACTCAAACTCTGCCCAACACAGCTTCATGACATTCCCTCGCGTCCTATCACTAGTCAGCAGAGAGAGGAGATCAGTGCCTGTCTCTCTGCTTCCCCTTGTGAGCAACTTTGATTTCTGACAAAAGCCCCACTTTTACACAAAATTTGTGAAGGTTTCTTCTGTGTTTTTTATCATATATGTCCTCCAGCAGTATTGAAAAGGAGAGACAGAGTGCAGAACCCTAGTCCTATTTCTGTCCCCTGGGAGGTGTTTGAAATCATTCATAAAACCAGACCCTGTAGCTGCAGGGACAGGCAAGCTGCAAATAAATCCGTCAAGGTTTCTGGGAGAGGCCTGGCCAGCATCTTCTGGATGTCCCAGGCAGTCTCATATCCCACTAACTCCTGCACTGAACACAAGTTATTTCTGAGGGATTTGAAAGCCAGTATGTGTTAAATATGAGCAGTTTGGGGAATGACAACTACTTTGGGACTGGTACTTTATAAGCAACACAAAAGGTGTGGAAGAATAAATCCTTCCCATGTGAAGAATAAATATAATTATATCACACTCCTTGCATTTGTCCCCTGGTAAAGAACAGACACTCCAAGAGGCCAAATTTTCTCCGACTCATTAACATGCAGCCCTTCACATTAAACAAAGCAAGCTGAAATTCTACAACTGCAAAGTAATTCCTGAGGGGGGGAAAAAATTAAAACCAAAACCACAAAAAATCCCACAAAAGCCCCCTCACCAGGTTTCACATCCTGTGAGGAAGCAAAATCGTGATGTCCATGTCAGTTCCAAAGGTAAAGAGTGAAATTAGATGCCTCCAGGTGTAGCAATTCAGCAACATGAAGACGCCTTCTGTTATTCCTGAGACATTTCAGAAAGACCACTCCATTCTGCATCTGGCCTGCGATTATTATCTGAATGCATCTCAAGGAAAGTGCTGTGACATCCACAACAAGGAAGTGTTTTAGAACTAAACCAGACTAAACAGTAGAAAATACAATGGGAAGTAAAATACAGCACTGGTTCCCCAGAGATGGCTCTATTACAGCCTCCAGTAGTGCAAAGTACCAGAGGATTACTTCCTTCCTCCTGGTTATGGTTAAATGCTAATTTGGAAAAATGTACCATAAAAAACCCCAAACCTTAAGACTCAGGAAAAGACTTCTATGGTCTTAAACCCAAGGCCAAATCCCAACACAATCGACACAAGCTGCTGGCTTCCTTCATTTACACTTTCTTTTTTCATTTCGTCCTAGATTCATACCTTTTTCTAAGTTACTCTGTTGGCAAGCCTCCAAATTGTCCCTTCTGAGCCCAGAGCTTGCTGGAAGACCTCTGGCCACTCCTGCTGTACTTCACCAATCCTGCAGCTCTAAGGTCAGGTCAGTAAATCTCCCCTGGCATGCCAGGAGCAGGCCTGCAAGAGCAACACCCTGAGGCTCCCTGCTTTCTCGCAGGGGGATCCAGATGTCAGTGCCCAGCATCCAGATGTCAGCCCAGCTAGCCCCCACTCCTGGGCGACCACTGGCAGGATTCAACCAGGCACTTCAGAGGGATGCAGCCCACACACAGATGTTGGGATGTGTCCCCTGGCCTCTGTCGAGCAGGGTGTAAACCAGCAGGCACTGGTGGTTTGGGATGAAAAGTAAGGAAATCCACTCCTTCCTCACATGAGGGACAGATATTTACTAAAGATAGAACTGCAGCATGCCACCAGGCAGCGGAGCTCTCGCACGGGTCTATCACAGAAACATGAAATCCACAAGTCTCCTGAGATAAGGAGCAAGAGAGGAGCTCCCCAGAAGACATGGGAGGAGAAGGAGTGGGCTATGACAGTTTATTTTTGGCTATGACTAATACAGCACTCAAAACAAGTGCTTTGCACCCAGCTTGAAAGAGGAAGAAAAAAAATCATTTATCTCTTATTACCAACCCTAAATACAGCACTTCACTAACTACAGTTGCTCTTTGACTAACACTGTCATTAAAAAGTATGTAAAAAGGGCAGGGATTTTGCATTTGAACCTGAACAGCAGGGATGAAAGTCATCCTATTTTCACTGTATAAAGATCAAGAAGTCTATTGTAAGGTAATCACTTAATTTCAATTATAATCCCTGAAGAAAGCAGCCCTCTATGCATGCCTCCAAAACACAACTTTTTAACTTCTAACATTAAAATCCCAAGATTACTGTTTCTGCAAACCTAAGAGATGACAGTGTGAAACAGTCAAAGACTCTCCTCTCAGTACGGCAGCTACTTGCTCTCCATTTACTCACAGGAAGCTGTCTTCAGTGGAAAAATTGGAAATAGTTTGGAATTTTACTCCAAAACTGTCATGCAATTGAACACACCTATTTCCTTGTTTCTTTCTCTCTTCCCTGCCTTCTTTTTTTTCTGTCTCCTAAGACTACAACTAATAAAATGATTTTAGAATTGGGAAGTTAAAACCACTAACAATTATAAGAATCTTCTACACTGAGAAACTCAGAATGAGAAATGCAGTTTCTCAGTTCATTGTAAAAGCTCAAAATCAGCTTAAAAGCTAATGTTAACTACAATTTAAACACTGAACTGAATTAGTTGACAATCTTGACCTAAATTTCCTAGATTCTTAATTTGTGAAAATGTTCAGTTTGGGCTTTTTGGATCATTTCAAGAAGGAAGAACCTTCAAAATACAGAAGATACCCATGGATTGAACCAATTCCAAGCAAGACAACACATCTTTGGATCATAGTCTCTACATATTTGGAGCCAAAGTAAATGTAGACAACCAATATTCTTGTTAGTTGCTTGGCTTTCCACTTCTAGAAGCTTCATCAGAGGGACAAAACAATAATAAAACCTACCAGAGCTCTCCCCTTTTTTTTACAGGATGTACCAGAGCTGTCTCTGAACTCAGCCTTTCATTGTACGATGCCAAATGGACTGTGAAATTGTTTACTTTAATGGATAGTGCTACTTTCTCTTAGAAACAGAAAGAAATTTATGGAGTAATCTAAAGCAAAACCACCACATTTTATTCCCTCACAGTGGAATTGCTTCTGTCGCTTCTCTGCTCACGTGGCCACTAACCCACCTGAGAAGGTGAAACTCCAGCAGTCACACCTGCGCCTCGGTCACACACAGGTGGCGCCGATGGAAACCACCATGCTCGGGGCGAGAGGAGCTCACCACACCCTCGGCACTGACACCTACTAACACAGGCAACACATCCTGCTCAGTGGAACACTGCAAATAGCCTCTGGACTTTATTTTCTGAGTCAAGAACTGCCGTTTTCCAGGGGCTGCACAATTTTATATACTTAAACCTTCGACCATTAAGATAAAACCCAAAGGCATGTAAACATAAAATGAAAAATAAGAACTGCAAAACCACTATGTTTTCATCTAAACAGGACCAGACCCAAAATATTTCTAGTTTACTGGCCTTCCTCAAGGATTATATATCAGTGGGTCCCTATAGAAACACATGGAATAATCTCCTCTTTTGAATTACTGTGTCTGGACACCAGAAGTCAGACATTGGTCTGACCCAGAGCCTAGGAAGCACAAGCAGGTTATGGCAGTGACAAATGGTTTTACAAGCCATCCAGACTTCAATCTCATTTGATGTTTAGGTTATTGTTAAAGTAACTCAAGGCCACAACAGAAGATAATTCAGAAACTGGATGAAACTCTGAAGCACAAGAACTAATATCCCTTCCAAAATTCTTCACATCAATAATGATAAATCTTCATGGCTTTCAAAAAATCTGATTTAAAATACAGCATACCTTCAAATTACTTTTTGCAAGTTATCAAGATATATGCTGATATCAGACAGCAATGTTATCAGCCCAGGGCTATAAACTAGTAACTCTGTTTCCACCAACAATGCCATAAACCTTTACAAATTTCTTCAAATTTCTCTTTGGAAATTCTGCCAGAAGTAATCCTGTGACACAAGAGTAGTACATGGCGTGCGAGGAAGAGACCTCCATAAATCCAAGCCCCTCCCTTGAACCTCAGGAAGTGCAGTAAATCTAAGTGCAAGGAGCTGCAGACCTGGTGTGACCAATCCCAGACAGGAGCAGAGACTGCAAGAAGAACTCGTTGAGAGCAGCCCTGTGGTGAATGACTTGGGGGTTCTTACAGGTGAGAAGCTGGACATGAGCCAGTGGTGTGTGCCTGCAGCCCAGAAAGCCAACCTCATCCTGGGCTGCATCCAAAGCAGCGTGGGCAGCAGGCTGAGAAAGCTGGGATTGTTCAGCCTGGAGAAGGCTCCAGGGAGAACTTCTAACAGCCTTCCAGTTCCTAAAGAGGCTACAAAAGAGCTGGAGAACAAGACTTCTCATAAGGGCATGTAGTGAAAAAACAAAGGAGAATGGCTTTCAATGGAAAAAGGGTAGGTTTAGATTAGGTATTATGAAGAAATTCTTTACTGTGAGGGTGGTGAGGCCCTGGCACAGGTTGCACAGAGCAGCTGTGGATGCCCCATCCCTGTAAGTGCCCAAGGTCAGGCTGGATGGAGCCCTGAGCAACCTGATCTAGTGAATGGCATCCCAGCTCGCAGCAGAGGGGGTGGAACTAGATGGTCTTTCAGCTCCCTTCCAACCCAAACCGTTCCCTGATTCTATGATTCTAAAGCTGCGAGCTGTGGCATCTGCGTTCCTCTTTACTTCATTTTACTTTCTGAGGGAATGTAAGAGGGAAAGAAATTTGAAATTGCTAAAACTGCTATAAATACCAGATGGACAAAATACGGCAAGCTGTAAAAGATGAAGGGTAGAGAAAGAAAACGGGGAACTCTCCAGGATAAAGGATTCTCAGATTCTCCATCTGCCCTGACTGTCCAACTCCACGGAAATAAAGGAGCCCAGGAACCTCACAGCATGAAAAATAATGAAAATGGAGAGCAGATGATTTTCAGTATAATGTAAATGCCACAAATGATATTCTCTAACTTCTGAATAAACAAGTTCAAATCCAAGGAAAATTAGAAGGGAAGAGTTAAAGCTCTCTGCTATTTATTCTCATATAATTTATACAAACAATTTACAGAACATATCCAAGCAGTCCTATAAGCTTTGCTTTTAAATCCATCTTCCTTTCAAATTAGAAGGAAATAAAATACTTTGATTTCAAATGCATTTAAATTAGTGTCTTAACCTGAAATCTGCTATGGAAAAAAATGCAAGACCTTATCTTGAAATCTTCGGGAATAAAAGCTCCTTTTTTGAGCTCACAAAATTCAGACCTGATTCTGTGTGAAAGAGAAGGAGAGAGAAATCATATTTTTCTTTTTCTATAATCTCAGAAATGTAAAGCTATAGTCATGTTCTGCCAAGACTAACAATAAAACAAAGACCTCGTAATGCATCTAAAATTGTGGCAAGGAAAAATACAGTGAAGAAGAAGAGGTGAAGTTCATTCAAATCAGATGGCAGCAGAACCAGGAGCACAACAGGAAAGTTCACCAAACATGGACATGGTGGGAGACACAGCTGACCCTCGATCACTCAGGGTTGATTGTCCAATATGCATCAAGTCTAAATCTCTCTCCACGTGTCCAAATGGTTAAGAAATTCCTGGATGATATTCCAGTTATTCCCATCATTTTGCCAGCACATCAGCTCCATCACATGTACTGCCCATTCTGCCTCCACATGAGGGCTCAGCTGGGCTCTGCTCCATGGACATTTTACCCAGTTGATGTGATTTGGCCACAGCTAAATAAACTGAGATTAACTAATGCTGCAGATCACAGAGCCTACAAGCACAAATCAAAAGGTTTCTGGTTTTCTAATGAAAAAGGCAGATGCTAAGCAACAAAACTGGTGTCATTTCCTGCAGTCCTGGAAGTCAGTTTGCATTTTATTTAAGGGTACAACTTCTCTACAACTATCCTTACACGTCTAAAAGTTTGGCATGTCGTCTGATAGACTCGCTGTGCATTCAGAGCAGAGAGAGAGCCATTTCCAGTGGGCAAACCATCCTCAGAAGAGCCTGTTACAGAGGAAGCTCAAAGGACTGGACACAACAGGCAATTTCTAGACAAATGATGTCAGGTGAATACGTGCTACACCATCTGATTGACAAAACAGAATGCCAGCAAGAGTATCAAATACATAACCCAGACTAAGCTGCAAAGAAACTTCTTGATGCACTCTGGCTCCCACAGCCAGGCAGAGCTTGGTCCCTCCCACCCCACAGGGCTAAGACCAAGCGTGTACTCCACAGACATACCAGGTATCTGAAGTTTATGAGGGATAAAACCAAAGTGTGCTGACACTTATCCTCATACCACTGCGAAGAAGTTTTCTAGTAAACATGACAACTACTTCAAGTAACATCTAATAAGAAAGAATCCTTCTGCTGATTAACAATGAAAACTCTAATTACAAGCATCACAAGTCACCTTTTCAGTTCACTGTTATCTTTGCAACCATGTCTGCTTTCCCTTTGCAATCACTACATTTCACAGCAATCACTGAAGGCAGCTTACTTCTATACGCAGTTAGGGAAACTGCCAGTTTGTGAAACAGGAAGTCCTCACGCTTGGCATTGCTCTCACATCATAAAGTGGACACATGCAATTTTATAAACACATTTTATTAGCTTGACTAGAATAGAGTTGGGCTGCAGTGCTGACTTTAAAATTGCTAGAAATTAATTTCAGAAGTATCTCTCTTCACTTGTTTGAACATTTACCCTATTACTAAGCATTTCTTCACTAAGCCTTCTATTCTACATACCTGCCTTCAACTCAACCTTTTCCTACAGTTCAGCTTAAATTAATAACACGTTCAAGAACTGCACTGGTGAAAGCAATTTTAAAATGTTTTTAAAAAATGTTAAAATATTTTCTTGGAGAGGTCATAGCATTTCCCTGATTCACACTGGAAAAGGGGGCAGAAGCAGCAGGCAGGTATAGATGTAACCAAAGTTTTTGGAGAGCTTGGTCCAGGCTGCTGCTGCCCAGGGTAGAGCTCAATGAAGAGGATCAGGGAGGGCATCTCATGCTCACAAAGTGAGCAAAACATGCTCAGGAAGCAAAAGGAAGTGTAAGGAGTTGCCAGCCAAGAAAAAAATTCTACAAGGGGCAAGAATGGCCTCGAGTCAGCCTTTTCACCCATGCAGAAGCATGTAGGGATGTACCAATGGGATGTACCGGCGGGATCCAAGTCGTTAAAGCAGGTGCTGGCATCGGCGCCAGCTGAGCCTGCAGTGTTGGATCTGCATGGAGGCCCCATGCTGAGCACTGCAACAGACTGTCCTCTAAAATACCATGAGGTGGGTGGAGGTTCTCTTTCAGCTGGAAGACAGCTAAAGTCCTCGGTTTGGTACTCATGGTGTATGGGGGAGATGGGATGGAGTTGGTCTGCAGGCCGTGGGATGTGCCTGCAGAAGCACATGGCAGCACAAAGGAGCAAGTGGTGGCTCAGAGAAGCTTGTCTCCCCTGGACCCTGCAGGGAGGAGCCTGCTGGGAGCTGACAGGAGGGTCACCCAATACAGAAACACTCAAAGGGTGTGCTGCTGACATGGCAGTGTGTGATAGGTCCTGTAAATGTACAAAACCAGCTTGTTTTTGTGAATAAAAGAATTCAGTCTGCCTGCCGGACTAGGTCCGTGTTTCAATCGCCATCAATGGTGGATCTACTAATGGCCAAATCTAAGCTTTACTTCAAATACAACTCAGTATGGTCTTCCATAGTCTTTGCAGCATAATTTAGGGGATTTGGACTGGATGGGTAGACAAGGTGAAGTACCTGGCTGCACTTCTGAACACAAATAACAGAGGTCTGTAGTTCCAAGTGTCCCTGGCTCATCACACATCCATGGGTTCATTGTGACAAGGGAGCCTAAAAGGCCAGGAGTGGAACTGTTGCTGTTCAGCCTCAACCTGGGCAGTGGTTAAAAAACAGCCTCACCCAGTTCATAAATGACACCAGCTTAGAAGAAACAATGGATATTGTGGAGAGCAGGGCTTCTCTTCAGAGGCACTGCAGTAAGATGGAAAAATAGTTGACAAGAACCACCCAAAACCACTGGGATTTGCTATTCACCCACTGGAGCCCAGTAGGAGCAGGTCAGAGGAAAAAGTCATGGTGGTTCTGGTGGGTAACACAGAATGAGCCAGCAGTGTCTCCATGCAGTGATGATGAAACAGCAGGCCCAGTTTTAGACTCCCCAGCACCAGTGCCTCTAATGACAAACTGATGTCTCTCCAGTAGGACTGTCAGAGGGCTCAAGCATGCAGTGGATGAGAAGGCAGTAAGGGAATTGGGTCTGTTAGAATGGGAGGAAAAGGTTAGTAGGGAAATCCCATTGCAGTCTTCCCACCTAAAGAGAGGCTGCAGATAAGACAAAGCAGAGAGAGGAAACCATCACAAGTGGCAGCAGAATAAACCTCTGCTAGAACTAAGCAAAAACTCATTGCCAGATGTGTGGTTAAGGACTGGAACAGCCTTCCCAGGGACATTTGCTCAACCAGTTTGGACAAGGCCTGCCTGGAGCAAGTGGACCCAATACTGAGGGTAGATCAAGCTGCAGCAAGAAGATGGGCTAGAGGACTTCCTAGTCTAAAAGGTTCTGAAATTTTCTGATGTGCTTTGAAATAAAGATTGTTGTATTTTCTGAAAAATCAGACCATAAAATTTCTATGTATTTCCTGTCAATTTCTTCAGGCCTCTGTTCCCCATCTGCAATATGTTATTAACATTATTATCAAGGATGGAGTCCAAGTCCAGATTCAGATTCTCAAATGTAGATTCTTAAATGTAAATGTGTCTCTATGTGAACCAAACACCTACGCTCCCCTCATGCTCGATGAACATCTGAAAAATCAGTTCTCTCCACACTGTCATTTAGCGCAATTTAAAGTTCCCCAGCATATTACCTGAGGCATCCTCCAGGGACTGACAGATATGACAGAATTTATGCATGGATTGATAATCCTCTGCAGTTCTAGCAGGAGACTGGGTAGGCAATGCTGGGCCACTCGAAATGGCCTCGCTAGCCCTTCAGCTGGCCAAATGCAGGTTCACACTCAAAAACGCCCGGCATCGTGCTCACAGGTCTCCACTTGCAAGTCTCAACTCTAGCTGAATCCTAACCATGATTTCCACAGCCAGTTAGAGTCATCTTGAAGAAAAATTAAGATATAAGATACAGTGGGGAGTGAAGAGCATCAAAGGAATATGAGTCAAACATAATGGAATTTATCTTGTTTAAAAATATTTTTAAAAATAGAGAATTTGGCCACAATAAATAAAAGGGAAAAGCAAAGTAATGAATAATCCCCAAAATATTGTGCTTTGAATAATAAAGACCATGCAAAAATGCTACTGCTACCACTAATGATTGTATAATTAAAGAGTACCTGATAATGCAGAGAGTGGACAGACTAGATTCACACAGGTATTTCCCTAACTTGCAAGTTTTCTAACTTTGTCACTTAATCATATTCTTTTAATGCACTTTCAGTGTGCAGTGTTCCAGGCACAGTCATGAGTATATGAATACTAAAGGGTGAAGTTTTCAAAGACACTCAAGTGTTGGATTAACATTTCTCTCCCTGAAGACCAGGGTAATTTCTTTATCTTTCTGACATCTTCCTCCCCCTCCTCCCCTCCCCAGCTTGAGATTTATAATGTAATTTTATACAGCCTTACTTTTTCTTCTTGAAATCATTCTTGCCGCTGTATGAATTACATCTATAATATCATGTTCCGAATACCTATTTTAAGGAGTTTCTTTTGTCCTACTAGTTCATACAGAAAATAGGTTGAGGCTGGCAACACTCCAGTAAAATCCACATTCAGTTACTCCATTAAGAAAAGAGCGAATATTTTTGCATGTGCACTAACCTACAATATAAATTAGAACAAAGCTGTGAAATAAAGCCATTTATTTGACAGTACCAATACAGTTTTCTACCAAATGCCCTAAAATGAAGGGTTTCCTCAGGGTACAAAATAAAAGCACTCAACCTTAAAAATTATAATTTGTCAGCACGTAAGTGTTTAAAAAAACTATTTTATTTCCTATCATATTAAATAACACAAATTGACAACAGCTCTATATGCTGAATGCATCCAGATGCATTTCCTTACTGTAAAGAATCAGCCATATAATGTAGCAGGAGACTGGTATTGTGCTCATTAGATCACTAAGCAGCAGTGCTTACAGAATATTTAACTACACTCTACAAAGATATTCAAATGCAGCTGTCAGAATGTGCTTGGAAAATTTCCACCTAATACAAAAATGCAAGAGATGAGAAATTATCTCCCTTTAAAGGAAAAAGTTCAAGGTGAATGTTACCTGATTAGCTCACTTTGTTATTAATTAAATTCAATAAAAATCCCAAATATGGCATGCCATCTTTTATTAGCATTTCTGCAGAAAAAAGAACTATGCTTATAATTTAACAAAATTTAGTGAGAGTTAATGAAATATCAAAGAATAAAAACATAGTGGAAGAAGGAGTTCAAAACATGACACTGAGGGGAGAAAATTTAGTATCTCCTGGAGTGATTTATAAAAAACCCCTAATGAATATTATCACTATGCAATTTGCATATATTTATTTATACATATATAAAATATATATGTGTATATATAACCCTGTTACGTACTCCATATGTATTGCATGCTGTAGAAATTGCAATTTTTTTAAAAGTGCTTAAGATATTTTAAGGGGGAAAATGTTCATGTAAGAGCAACCTGACATCAGAAACATGATTCCTTACTCTCCTTTCCGCCTCAGCTGGATTTTTTTTTTACCTCTTGCCATAGGGTGCATAGGTCCATTTATTTGTGATATGAATTTGCCAAGAAACGGCCTGGACAGTATTTGTCTGTGAAGTCACTCCAGTTTCAGCACTCACATTAGCCTACCACCTAACCTACCACATCCTTCCAGTAGAGAGGACAGATCTGCTTTAGCATGGAAAATGGGCAGTGTTGCCCCATTCATCCTGGACGTTAACAATGAAGATTAGCCTGGGGAAATTTGTATCTCTGTTGCTCTGCCAAACTTTTGGGGTATAAACACAGAAGTAGCTGTCTTCTTTCAACAATACAGAAATGAGTACTATGAATATTCCATACAAATCTGTATTTCCATGTAAATGGAATTTTAATTAGTTGAAAATATTCTTTTAATCTCAAAATACTTATTCTCCAAGAAGGTATATTCCCAGTCGAAAGAACTTTCTATGGTAGAGCCTTCTAGCATTAGGACAAAAAAGGTATCTGAGCAGAAGTAGTAATATAGAAAGACTCACTTCATAGTTCAGCAAGAATTAAAGCCCACTTAATCAAAAAACATGGCTAAATCTGTGGCTTACCAGAAAGCTCTAACAGGTATTAATTGATGTCATCTGTACACAAGGCAGAATCCATTTGTGACCCAAACGTCATGAAAATCAGCATAATTACACACTTTATAGTTCAGGTGATTTTTTTCATTAAATTAGGAGTTCAATGTGTGACTAGAGTTTCATCATTTGATTAGTTTTATCTCATGGAGAGCATTTCCTTCCAGCTAAACCCGGAGAGCAATGCTGAGAGTAAAAGATGTATGTGCAAACTGTTAAACATACAAAGGACTTTAAAAGCTGAAATACAACATCTAAGTTTAGGAACTAGTAGTCAATCAGAAAGCTACAAAATTATACTCTGTTGCTGGAATATGAGAAGTAAGTAGCTTCAAAAGGGAGAATGGGACCCTTAAAGGACTAAGGAGACCATCAGGAGAAACACTAGGAAACTCCACCCCATCCTTCCTCAAGGACTGAGACAGTGCTAGCCTGCAAAAAAGAGAAACCTCAACAAATGTGATTATTTGATTCAAAACATAAACATGTCTCAAGCTAAGCAGTTATGAAAAATGTTCTCAGTAAGTTTATCCATGAGACAAATCCATCACTCCCATGAAGCACAAAACAGATTGTATTTGGGAGACAGAGAACTGTATTCCCTCACGGTGCAAGTAATTTGGGAGGCACCATGGTATTTACTCAGGGAATGACTAATTAGGTACGAAGACAAGGGGAAAAGGAAAAAAAAGAGGGGCCCTCCTAATGTGGTAGAAATATAATTATTTTTAAAAATGCATGAACTGCAGCTAGAACCATGGTCTTAGGGAGAGGCCAGGCACATGTCAAGATTCAGCTTCAGCTTTCTGAATTGGTCACGCGTTAAAAGTGTTTATCTGTCACCACGCCAGATTTGTCACCACGCGAGACATGGGGACATCTCTGACATAATGATGAGGGCTGAGGAAGAAGGGGCCAAAGTGGCAAAAAGGAAACCCTCCTTTATCAGTCCAGCAAGCACTGTGGGAAAGAGGGGCAGCCTCTGGGCATAAAGGGAGCCCCAAGATGAATGGTGAGAAGGGAGAAGGCGGCTTCTTGTGACAGGGAGAGGAGGAGCACTCTGCATATTGACTGTGTCCAAAAATATTTGAAAGAAAAAGTAGCATGAATTTCTACCTGCTGTCCAAACACAGCCACACATCCCTGCACTAATAAAAATCTTCCAGAATAAATGTCCCCACACTTGGGACATTTAAAATGAGGGCCTAAGGTCATAATGCAATGGGTCAGGAAGATCATTAAATTACCTGCAAGGTCAAGGTAATTACGATGACTGATACTTATGATTTCATCATGTACTCAAAAAAACTCAGGAACTGGATTGTTTCTGTTAAAAAAATACACGCTTCAGCAGGCTTCTGCACACCCACACATGTACTTATCCAATGCACCACTACCCAAACAGAACAAAAATATATTTTAACAAATCTTGCACAAAGTCAAAACATAATTCCTTTTACAGACATGTTAGTCCACAAATCTGCTTTTTCATTCAGCTTAGACTGCTAGAATCTCTTATGGACATCTATTACAGAGATCTGCCAAATGCATAATTTGCTTCTTGACATTAACTAATAAATACATAATGCAGACACACATTTGTCCTTTTCAAAATTCAGCTGAAATCCATTTCTTTGGATAAGAGCATGACCTGTCCAAGTCACCTTCCAAATTTCAGAAAATCTCCCTCCACTGAGGCATGCACTCCAATCTTCACATCCTGGCTCCTACTTGAAAGAGGAGCTATGTACGTCCAAGCATTTGACATTAAAACAGGAATTTATGACTGCTTTGAGTGCCATTGGCATGTGGAAGTGCCATTCATAAAGCAGACACTCATGGCAGGGCTCACTGTTCAGGCAGAACCAGAGGACATCAGGATCCGTAATTAAAATTTTCACATGGAAAACCCCATGCAGGCTGCTCCCAAGCCTGGAGAGTGTTTCACTTTAATCTGTTCAACTTTACATGATACCTATTAGCCTGGGTTAAATTAGCGGCGAACTTCATATTTTGCAAACAGTTACACTCAAATTGTCTTCTTAAATTTACTTCTAAAAAGGAACATTGATGCTGAGACCAAAGTTCACGTAATAGAGTATCTGGCTCAGTATTACTTAAAAGTGCTGCCTTTTGGTGGCTAATGTAGCTGGAAAGGGGTCTGTACTATACAACGCTTAAAAAACCTCCAGGACACCAGCCCTGCTGATTAGTGCTTCAATTTCATAGTCAAATGGAGGTCACTGCAGTAGGTGTTTTTCAAAGGAAATTATTAGGATAGAGAAGGATGTAGGGAGGATTTGCTAGAGATGAAAACAAATGACACTGGCCTTGCAATAAAAATTCTGAGTGCAGCAGGGAGGGGAAGATGTATCATCATTAGCTCATTTACCGGTTGTGAACTAGCAAGGGCTCATATCCATGAATCTTTTCATGCTGCATGCACAGTTTTAAGAAGGCAGCAAGCTCTAGCACGCACAAGTGAGATCAGACCCAGTGATCACACGAGTAATATGCACTCAGAGAGAAAAATAACAGTGTAAGTTTTCTAGCTGGCATACCGCTGAAGTCTGTCGCACTGCAAGTGGAGCAAGAGCCACAGCAGATACCTCCAAAAAAATAAGCTTTGCTCTACTGGGAGAATTCTCCCAATGGAAGAAGTAAAGCTACTTGTCAGCTACTGCTGGGCAAAATTAGAATCACAGGATCATAGAACGGCTCAGATCAGAAGGCACCTTAAAGATGCTTCTTTAACTAAAGACCTACTTCCAACCCTCCTACCATGGGCAGGTGAATTCAGTTTGCACAGCCCGGTTTTGGTAGCACAGTGGGCTACCGGAGTGGCTTCTGTAAGAAGGTGCCAGAAACTTTCCCCATGTCCAGCACAGACAATGGCAGGCAGCTCCAAGATGGATGTGCCACTGGCCAAGGCTGAGCCAATTAGAAATGGTGCTAACAGCTCTGATAACACACTGAAGAAGATGAGAAATAAAAAGTACATTTTCTTGTTAGGTGACATAAATTAAAATATTGGCATTTATGACAAGGCAAATCTGACTGTTAACTTCCTCCCCCCTGCTCAGTGACTTCTTGTCCTTAGGTATGAACAAGGTTGTGCTGGTGAAGAGAAGAAGACAGACCCAGCAAGATGGACCACTCTTGTGACTGGTTCACTGGATTCATGTTCTGGAAACAGGCATTTAGATTTACAGAGGAATTTAAAAGCCTAAACCATACAAAGAGAAGACTCTTCAACATTCAGAGACTGCAAGCTAACTGCGAACACATCTTTATTCTCAGTGGTTTTTATCTCTGGCTCAACTCTTCATCTACACAACTGTACACATAAACTGAAACATTGCCTTCGTAATAAAGGGCTGAGTTCAGTAAAGCTAATCCCCTTCCAAAACACTCAAGCAGGTATTTAAATCCCACTGGCTTCATTGGGTTAAAAGCACTCAGCTAAATAAGAGGCCAATGCTGGTGGCAGAGAAGAAAAATCCATGAAAGACAGACAGGAAGAGAGGACATACCAGGGCATGCATGAATTTGCTAGAGAAGGCTTTGGAAGGAAATAAAAGATAGAATTTAAAAATGGGAGAAAGCTTTCTACTTAATTGAAGATTAGGAAGAAGCAGAAATAAGGAGTGCCACACAACTGAAGATACGACAGGTTGACAGAAGAAGGCAGGAGATTACTTATAGTTTTACACAATTAAATTAATTCCTTTTAATCTTTTTACACATATTGTAAACAAGATCTCTCTATCCCATGAAAAATACCTTTTAAAGGCTGGGTAAATACATTAACTAATCCTAAAATCCCAAAAATCCCAATTTTTTTTTTTTTTTGAGAAAACAAAAGCCAAGCAGGGAAGAGCGCTATAAACAGTTCTGACCTTCAAAGAGCCCAGCTTTCTCTTTATTTATTTCAAAAAAGAAACACTGCTTAAAGCAGCTAAAGAAAAAAAAGTGTCATTTAAATGGAAATGGCTCCACACCTCATTTGCAGTGACCAAGAGGATGCACCCTAAACATTCACAATCTTACACAAAACCAACAAAGCAGACAACTGGTACCAGCAATTCTCACTTCTTCTTTTTTTTTTTTTTTTTTTTTTTTTTTGAACATTTAAAAAAAAGAACAAAACAC
>VXBT01003514.1:1513744-1620651 GCA_013400235.1 Oriolus oriolus | reverse complement strand
AAAAGGGGTCCGCGATTTTTTCTTTTTTTTTTTTTTTTTTTTTTTTTTTTTGAGAACAGTTTAAAAAGCAGTCTAAAGCATCTAGCAAGACACAGGAGTAAAAGGAATTCTGATGATGGCTCTGAGTTTACTACTGACAGTTACTTAATTGGTACTATTCCTTCACATGCTGATTGCCAAATACCGTAATTCCTGCTGGCATCCTGTACTAGTGTCCCAGGTAAAACAGCAGCACCCTGCACCGGCATGGGGGCAGACCCAGTGGGTGCTTGCACATCTATTTCGGACAGCATGGAGGGACCAAGGCCACCCTCAAGGCCCGTCACTGCCACAGGCTGCAGCCCCAGGGCTGCGGGTGCTTGGCATGACCCAACTCCATGCTGATGGGCAAGTGACCTTGCCACCACCACGACACAGTCATCTGAATTGCATCATTTCATTTTCAAAGACTGATTTTCTCAGAACAGAATATCCCGATGAATAATACAAATAGGCTACATTATTTTCTTCTGCTCATTTTAAATACAGATAAACAGGAATTTTGATTACAGCCTAAACAGTTCCTGTTTCACCCTAATATCAAGGGTACAACCCATCACGCTTAGCAATATGGAAATCTCAGTTAACAACAAAATAGAAATGCTAATTCATCCAGGAGCTGCTTCATGAGAACAGAGATATCCATCTATTGCTTACTGCCCCGTGCTCATTCAAGAGAGAAAGCACATCTAAATAAATAACTAGAGATGAAAATGCCAATGCCTCCCAGAGTAAAGAGATCTGGAGGCAAATTGCAGGAAGCACAGGATACAGATACTGTGTTAATGAGAAACGTGGTCTGGAGGATTTTGAGTTGAAGTTTCAGGACAATAAAACTCAAATTCAGCAGCTGCTGCCATGATATAACAACTGGCAAGACAAATACTTTTCTTTTATATATTTCTTTTTCATTTGTGGTACTATACATTTTGTTGCCATGACAACTACATGTTTTCTGCCCATCTGTATGGTGACAGAATAGACGCATACATCTGTTCACGGATCTTGTTTTTAAAAGACAGATAATATTTTCCCAACTTCTGTATGTTTTCAAAGCTCTCTTCAAAATGAGGGAGAATACTGCAGTTTCTCTAAAATAGTGGACCATAAATCACCCCACTCAGGCAGTACGTTGCCCAGGAGACACTCTTAACATCACTCATTGCCACCACAAATGAAAAAGTCAAAACAGAGGCTGGTGACAAGGACCAGAGAACATTACTTTCAGCATGACTTTTTCCATGTTGCATTTGCTTATCACCATCAGCAATATCACTGCCTAGAGACCAACTTCCTTTCTGGCTGATTAGAAACACAAAGCCATTTTCACACAAAAAAAGACAATATATGAATGATTAGGGATAGGGAAATCTTATTTTACTGCCATGTAGTTTAATAGTTTAATAACTCTTTAAAGTCTTTGTAATGTTTTCTATCCCAAAGCTTCCACATCTTTTGAACATATAATTCAAGAAATAAATAAACTGACTTCAGTGACATCAAGCAACTCAACCAAGGCTGTAGCATCAATAATATTTGTGTTTGCCTAAACCTTAGGTACCTCCATTAAATAAAAAGATTCTTTCCTGCATTACCTAGCCTTGTTCATACAGACAGGCCAGGCTGCGACACTGGCACATGAAATCATTCCCAACCATGACAGATTCCTGAAATCTTTAGGAAGATTTCCAGTCCTGTGTTTAGCTCCAATTAGTGAAAAACTGAAAAAAACCCACCCAACTGGTTCTGGAGTTAAAGCATTGCAAGGTAGAGACAACAGGGGTTTTGATAGGGACTAGCTTGGAATTTAGATTGTACTGGGAAGAAAGACACTTCTACAAGAAAATAAAACCAGAAAAATCCAAGAAAAACAGTGAAGGTCACATGAAAGAAAGGAGAGGTCTGCAACTCTGCTTGTAGGGTACAAGTCATAGGTTTAATCAGAGTGGAAAATGGGAGGATTATGAGATGGCAGAGCATGCTTCCCTAAAACAACTGCTACCTTCTATGCCACACAACACAGGAAATGTTTTGGCAAGGCAGTGAAGCCATGGTAGACACGTCTTCCTTCAGCACATTTTTGAGCCAAAATACCACGTGCTGCAGGCAGTATTAATCTGCTTCCCCAGCTTCTGCATGCTGCCTCAAGCTTCCTGGCCCCAAGCCCAAAAATGGGAATTAGTTGCTCAGATTAATTTCTGTCACTTCTGGTGAGCCTCGTACTGGATTTAAAACAAGGACACCGTGGCAGTGCTCCTTTCTGACACGGAAAATACTCTAAGAAGGCAAGCTAGCTAGCAGCTGCCAGAACTATTTATTTAGGTAAATAGAGAGAATCTTCAAATGAGCTTCTGCTGCACTTTGCTCTCATCTACAGTTATCCTTCCTTGCTATGCTCAGACTGCACCTATGGCATGGACACAAAACCTGCACATTTCTGGCATGCTTTGCTGTCTACTGTCCAGCAGCCAAGCATGCTGGGCTGGAGGTCCTCCTGCTTTCCAGGGGATAACATGGCATGAAAATTCTGGTTCTGGATAAAAGCAGAGCCCCATCTTAGCCTGTGCCCTCAATATATTATGTATGGTATCACAAAAAGTACTACCTGTCTCAGGAACACTGAAGCAGCCTTTTCCCATGGCACCTGAGAGGCAGAAGCTTAATTCCAAAAAATTCTGAGTCCACCAAAATGGTCTCCCATTATGTCTTAAAAGGAATGCTTTCCCAAGGCAAAAGTTCAACAGCTCTATCCATCTACAGCTATCAGCTCCACAACTGGGAAGAATGGCTAAAAATAATATTTTAGCTTCGTTTTTTACCCATTTAAAATGCTGCATCATAGGACTACTTGCAGCACAAAGCCACAGCCAGCCCCTTGGCCAGGTCAGAGACACAGTGATCACAGCATGCAGGGAGCAACAATAAGGATTTGTCTCACTTGATGCTGAAATTTATTTAGTATTTTGTTTCCACCAAGCCCTGCAATAAGCCAGGCTCTGAAGCATCACTCACCCCTGGAAGGCTGAAAGGAATGATCGAGCAACCTGAGCACATGGCTGCTGCATATGTCCAGTGCAGTCAGTGTAACATGTCTACATTTTCTAATTATTTGGAATAAATGAACTGGCTGAAATAGGTCACTGTGATGCTACAGCTCTCCTGGGAGATTAGACTGGGAAGAATTGACTCCTGAAGGGACTTCTCCTTTAACACCCTCCAAATACCAAGTGACTGCACTACGCAGTTGCTGCACTTCATTTTGATACGTGTTTCCATCAAAATCACTCACAGCATTTTAAAGCCATTAATCATGCAACTATCACAACCGGCACAAAACTGCCTTTGACAATGTGATGATCATTAGACTTATTGTACAGACAGGTAAAGTGAGGCATGAAAAGGTTAGTTACACTGCCAGAGGGATTCTGTCTCTCTCCGTGACATGTGGTAAGCAGCTTTAGCCATCTGATAGTTGTTCTGACTTGTGATTTCAGCTTGAGGCTCAGGGACCCACACCATAAATACCACGTAGAAAATAAGCATCCTAATCAGCTAACACACCGAATCCCCCTGCTAGCACACATCTTCCTCGCTCCATCACAACTGCCTCTTCCATACCTAAGCCAGGACAAAGCAGTAGCTCTTTCCATGTGTTATTTCCAAGCCCATTCCTCCATCCTGCAAAAATCACTTCTGGTTTATCAGGATGACTCTCTACCTTTTTGAATTACAAATTTCCCATATCAACAAGTAAACATCTAATACGTCTCAGTATGAATTTCAATGACATGAAGTACACCACTGCAGCTCTGTGCATGGATGCTCTCAAACCGACAGGGCCACAAGCATCAAAAGGGCACTGCAATACTTCGCTTTGCACCCGATCTCCTTCTCTAGCTCCACCAAAATGGCTTGTGTGTGCAAGGCCCTTAAATGCAATCAGGGAGCTGATCCCCCCCACTCTTTTCCTCAAAAAAACCATGAGTTCTTCTCTCAGTGCTTTCTTGAGCTGGTTCACCAATGACTGTGGGAAAAAACAGAGCCACTGAGGGGAGGCAGTAGGAAACAGCACTCAGGACCAGGAATGGGCTGCCTCTGTTGTGGTCAGAACAGATATATGCCACGTATAAAGGGAGCTGGCAATCACAGCCTTATTTTATTGAAAACATGGGGTTCTTCAGAAGCAATTCGAGTTGAAAAACCTCGTTGTTAGCGTGCTTGCGGGCTTTTTGCATATACATCAGCCCTTTAGGAACCCTACTGGTAAGATTGTATCTCCTGGATCCAGGTGACCAGGCAAAGGGGATCCACGGCCCCTTTACCAGAGGTTCCCATCCCCTCCAGGGACTTGCCAGGAGAGTCCAAACCCTGTTGTCAAAGTGGACTGGATTACGATTGACAGTGTGACCAGTTATTTCTGACCACATTCAGTGTCTGGATAGAGCTTCCAACTGTTATCAGATGAGTTTTAATTTGTGGGTACAGAGAAAGAAAAACAGATTTTCTGAGAATTAGCTGGATTTTATCTTTGCCAGTGACAGATTAATGTTCATTATGAGAGATTAGGCAATTAAGGGAAATCCCCATGAAAGAGCAGAAGCATATGCAAAAAGTTTTAAACACTGGTATGTTTACACAAAGACAACAGGAACCTTTTCTGTGCTCCTAACAATATAGGAGTAGAGCACTTTCCAATGCAGCAATGGCTACAACCAGCAACATCCACCAGCTGAATGTTTTTTTCCACTTCCAGCATCAACAAATTCAATCTTTATAGTTGAGAAAATTCCAACATTATTTAGATATTACCCTCCATTTTTAGAGAGAAGCTGCTATGGGTTTTGACAATAAATTGATGGAGGGACAAACTTTAGAATCAGCAGTCCGAAATTCATTAGGTCATATTTATTAAACAGATTTTGCTATTTACCCTTTAGCCAGCACAGCTAAATGCCAGTCCTGGCCCTGCCTCATAAACAGCCCCCATCTCCTCTACAAATGTCACTATGGGCATAATCTTCCTTTCTTGATTATTTTGCTTGTCTCCAGCATGACACTCTGTACCTCAGAAGCAGCTTGCTGCCCACACTGAACTACTGCCCACACTGAATGTTCCAAAAAAGGAAGATGCCTCATTAAAGGCAGAGCCACACTGGGTTGCAAAGGAGCCACACACTTGCAAAAAGCATCTCATTAGCAAATGGCTGGTGTAGCTGTTCATGGTGGAGATGAAGACACCACTAATTTGAGGTACAGAAGGCACGGAACAGACTGCCTTATCCTGGTACTGTGGGAGTGAAAACAGCACATTAAATGTTTGTTAGGTTTCCAATGGAAGCAGTACCAGTAGCTCACAGGGGCTCAATCTGCTGTTTTCAGGATTTCCTTAGAGAGAAGGATGAGGCAAGTGTCTCTGAAGGGCAGTGCTGGGAGAGGGCAAAGTTAGGGAGGCTGCTCAGTACTGGGAAGTCCACCCCATACTGGGAAGGGCCCCGCAGACACTCAGAGCAGTCAGTGCCACCCAGAAGAATCAGCCCCAAAGGCCTGACGAGGTTCCTCTCCAGATGCCAGTCCTGTGGGGAGCCCAGGGACTCTGGTTATCCCTGGACTGGCCCACACTGCTGGTGCTTGTAGCTATCCACTGCTCTTTCCCCCACAGCAAAACAGAAGGTTATTACCCCAGAGGAAGCTGCCTTAATCACTGATGATGGCTTAGACAACAACCTGCCATCATCAAAGAGTTCCTGTTAAACGATAATTAAAGCAAAGTTACAAAAACCAAAACAAACTAACATGCAGGGGAAGTAGAGCAGAGCGAACCAAACCAGTTCATCCTTACAAACTATCTCAAAAAGAAATGGTAAAATCCAATCCTTTTAAAACCAGCTCCAAGATCCTGTACAGTGTAAGAAGGATTGTCTCACATGGAGAAACATGATGGGAGTCAGAAGAAGCTGTCCAATCCACCACTATTTGCTGTGGCTAAGTACAGCTTCATCATAGAGATGCCTAACACCTGAAGGTCCCACTGCTTTTAATGAATTTCTGCACTGTCATTCCCCCACTTCTGAAAAAGGCAAAAAATCTCAAACTATTAACTTGTCTACACCTTTCAGTAAAATGGGAAACTACATAAACATTGTACATCAAAGAGCTTCCTTCATTAAAATGTGGAAAATAATTTGTGTACTTTAGATGAAAGGTATTCTGGGACTGTGAAGTATTCTGGCAAATTTAATTAAATCCCATAGTTATTCTCTTGTAAAAATAAAGGTTTTAGGGGGAAAAAAAATTTAATTGATTCACAGTAACAGTTTGTTATCTTCTTTTTGCCAAATCTTTACCTTATAAACGGAACCACTGGTGAGAAGCAAAACCATTTTTAATGACCTATGTGTAAAGTTACATTTCCAGAACACAAGTTCTCAGTAAAATTTTCCAATGAAGACGGAAAAGCCCCGAATAAAGATGCATATAATTCATTATGGGCTGCA
This sequence comes from Oriolus oriolus, assembly GCA_013400235.1. Lineage (NCBI taxonomy): Eukaryota > Metazoa > Chordata > Aves > Passeriformes > Corvidae > Oriolus > Oriolus oriolus. The sequence goes on along the minus strand of VXBT01003514.1, from coordinate 1,614,118 downwards.
AAGATCTAAAATCAGAAATTAATTTGCCATGCATATTTTAGCAAAACTGAAAAACCAAAGGCTTCAGCTGTGAAAGATAGGCAGACCTTGCCATCACACTGTGGAAGCACAGAGCTGTTGAAACCACACACGAGATTACTCTCACCTTTCCAGTCCATCACCTTGAAGAATTGTTGCTCATACATGTACAGTGAGCACATTTTGCTCAACTCCAAGATGAAAATATCATCAAAGTAACTGAAAAGCATTTCCTAAGAGAAGTAGCTTCAGGCTGCCTCCCTCTCGAGTGGGGCTGTGGTAACCAGACTGTCTCCTGTGGGTAACAGCTACAAAACTGAGACATCTAAGAGCAAAAAATCAACACATGTATCTCAATGGAGGGGTGGTTAAGTGCCACAGCATGTCCCAATATCCCTGATCACTTAGGTGGGGGATGTGCTGGCGTGTCCCACAGCTCTCTGCACGGGGGAAACGAAGCACAGTCCTACACCTCCACACACTTCCCACTCTGACCGAACACAGCAGCAACACTTGTGACAAACTTGTTGCCACAATTGAATGGATCCACCCTTTTTGTTCACCATGGACAAAATGACCAGGTCAATGCCAGCGGACAACTTCACTCTGAGATACACAGAAATGTATTAGCGCAAACACCTAATGCGAACCAACTGCAATGAAAACCCCCTCCCCACATGCACTCTGTTTGGCTTTCTCTCAGTTATTTCTTACTGGCAACACTTCAATGCTAATAAGACACCATAAGTGTATAAAATGCAATAAAGATGTTTACATTAAACAGCAGACTACAGATTAAAAGAATCTGTTCCATGAGCTATAGATGCTCATCTCCAAACATCTATTTTCAGGTAAACATGTATATGTGAATTCAAAGAGATCTGAGAGTGGAAGGGCTTTTTAATTTTATTTTATTTTTACCTTGTTGGCAAACACCTAACAAGTTCCAAGACTTGAACACTGAAATTAGCCAAACAGCCCTAAAGTATGACACAATTTTTTAGCAATGAGAGCAATGAAAGCTTGGAAAAGCTTTCCAAGCAACTGCCTGATTAACCATTACTTGTAGTCCTTGAACTGCAAACAGCTTTATTAAAAGCACCCTTTAATCCAGCTTCCAAGGTAAATCCTTGAGCCTACCTACGTATTCAAGCAAGGAAAAGATACGTGATCAGACCAGTGTTATCACTCCAAACCAGCCCCACAAATTACTGATTAACTCTGTCCAGTTCTACTGTTCCCTAAAAAGCCACACAACCTGCTGCAAGGTCAGACAGCAAAATGTGTCCTCAATTTTATTGGCCAGCCGAGATTTCTCTCTCTTGGACTTGTTACAGGAAAGGATTAGGCAGTACAACAAAATGGCTCCATGTAATCTTAGACATTGCCCAAACATCCTTCTCTATATCCCTGGAAGAGAGGAGTGCTCATATTGCCCTCCATATGCTCATAAGCTTGTGGTTTTGCATGAAGAACATCGCTTCTCTATGCCCTTGGCTTCCATTGGTGCTTTGGAACAGCTAAAATGGATTTTTCTCCAGTTTCCTCTGAACTACCATGAACTGCTGCTCACGGTCTAAAGTGATGCCAGGATAAAGCTGGTGCTCATGTGCTCAGAATGAACACCAGACACTGCAAGTCAATTTTCCTCTAATGCCATCTAACTCACTACCCTGTGGATTGGTCCCTTCTCTGGCACCTTGGAGATAAGCTTTCTGCAGGAGCACCTGGGTATAATTTCATGGATGATGATGCATGAGCTAATGTAGAGGTCACTTCTGGGATTATGCACTAAGAGAGAGAATAACAGAACATATAATACAAAATGCTCCTGGAAACATCTCTCAAGGGTAATAAAGGTGACAGGAGGAAATACAGACTACACATTTCTTTATTAATAAATAAATTACTCGGAGATTGAGACAAAATGTCCTATCACCAGGAGCATCCTGAATAATAAAGGAGATTCTCTAAACATTTTCCAAAGAAGGGAAAGCATGCAAATTACAGCTAGCTATAAAAATTGTATGTTGTGAGCTGTTTTATGGGGTATAAAGCCTAGAGAGCTGAACAGCTTGAATGGAACAATTCTGCATTGCTGGCCTCACTTAGGAAACTTTGAAAGTATGTCAGAATGATACTCAGAGCCTTTTAAAGTAAATATTTTCATAAGCTGATGCACTGTTTTGGGGTTCATATTATTAAAAAAAAATTAAACAGATTTGCTCCAGTGAAACTAAGACACGCCTTGTTCCTTACTAATTTACATCTAGAAATGGCAGGGAAATGATAAACACATGGACACAAAATTTGCGTAAAAATTACTGGTTTTCTACCACAACTCATTTTAAAGAAAAAGAAAAATGTTAGTGATTGTTGTCCTAAAAGTGGAAATCTTAAGCGAAGGAACACTCACGTGGTTAAAAGCTGCCAGAGGTAACTCACCAAACAATGATAACACAGTACCACAGGCTCAGAAATAGCTGCTCTCAAGAATGCCTTATTCCTGCCTGACACAGATACAGGCCGACAGACCAGATTTTGGCCAGGACCGCGCTCTGTGATCCATCTGGCACACTCCTTCCCAAAGAGGATGCTCAGGAGAGACACCATGGGCAGGCTGAGAGATTATTATCTCGTCATGAGTGCCTGCTGCAAGTGCAGCAACCCTCTTTCCTGAGCCACCTCCAAGCAACACCCACTGGCACTTCTCTTGTGGTATGGCCTGAAGTTACTTTGAAAACTGGGTTTAGAAGCCTGGGATAATAAAGTGTCTCCAAAATACTGGCTCTAGGTAACGAAATTTGCCTACACTCTCCAGGAAGATGAAGAACATCCGTAATACTAATGTCTCAAAACTGCAGTGAATTCAATTCTGCCAGTGAGTCCACCCGGATGCACCCACTAGCTCCTACATGCCCCCATAAAATTAAGCAAGTAAGAGGGAGAAAAACATATACCACAAACTATTTTCATTTTACTTTATTTTGTTTCAAGGAAACACTAGCAATGGTCCCACATAAATATTTATCAAACCACTCAAATTGTAGTAAATGGAAGTATCCTTCATCCTGTGCAGACAATAACTGAAAACTGTTTTAGAAGACAGTGATGCCTCAGGTTTTAACTCTCATATTTTTCAAATTCTGTATTCTCTGTATTCCTAGTGTGTAACTCTGAACTGTCTTGTGGCCTGTCAGCTGCTGTTCTCTCATGCTAAGACAGACATAACAAAGCCTCTCCAGGCCTGCTCTTCAAGGACACCCAGACCGTCCTAGGCCCAAAATGTGTAAACCAGCATCTTGAGGAGGAGGGGGCAAGATGACGGGTGGTTACATTATTAGCTAAAGTTTAATTGGCGAATTTATGCTGATATGCAAATGGACCCAACCTATAACAGTGTGAAGAACTTGTGACTGGTTGTCCATCTTGGGTGTAGCCTTTGGCCTGCCCAGGGTGTGCCTCTGAAGGCCTTTCAAATAAATATCACCTTTATTCTCTTACTCCTGTCTAGTCTCTGTTTCCAAGTTAGCCTTTTTAGGCATCAACAGCAACAAGATGCAAGGAGTCTGAAGCAGTAGATTCAATCATTTCTGCCAAATAGATGTAACAGTGCAGGCAGGTCTGGTTTATTGTAAACTATATCATCTGGTGTTTCTAGTTTCCATTATTAGTTGTTTGAAGCCATAGTTAGGGTTTTCCAGCATCAACTGCCTTCTCTAGCCACAGTTTGTCAGGAATTTCTATCCCTCTTGAGGTATCCAAATTGAAAATCAGACCACTATCCTTAGCACCATAAATGAACCCATGGAGTCTGTAATAATTTGAACTCTACCTCCATTTAACAGTACCTTTAAGCTTTTGGCACTGTGAAAGACAGGACTGGCTTGTTAACGTGAATTTCAGGGCTGAAACACCTGAAGATGTTAACAGGGTCATCTACAGCTTGCATTCTTATTAGAGGTCCTCTGCAGGGTTAGAACTTAGTGTCAGGTAATGCCTAAATTTAAAGTCTTAATGAAAGTCAGGAGACTCAGGTTCCTGAACAACCGTAGGAAATAAAGTTAGTAAGTTTTGAAATCATTCCTTAAGTCCGTGCTCATGAGCTTTGCATGAACATTAAAGATCCCATAAGCATTTCATTAATACCACTGTTTTATCTTCGTGTTCAATTTCAGTAGGACTTAAGATGTTTCTATGCTTTCCCGAGAACGAGTAAAAGACTTGTTGCTTCAGTTTTTTCCACCTGTGCAGTGCAGTTGGTAATTCCTTGCATGTCAGGATGCTGCCACACCAACTACGACAAACCCTACAGAAGCCTCTGCAGCAAAAGATGCTGAGTGTGTCTTGTCTCTCTGCTCATCTAGAACCCACTTTGATCATTTGCTATTACCAGTACATCCATGGGCAGCTCAGCGGTAAATATAGAAACTCTTCGAGTGCCAGGCTGTTACATTAACATGTAGAAACAGATGCCAGACTACAAAGTGGAGCTAGAGTAAAAATGCAGTTTAGCTGAACTACAAATCATTAAAAAATGAGAAGGAAGATTCCAGCATTTAGGCCTGATCTCATCTAGCTCAACCTTTCAAGAAGTCAGGAACACCCACTAGTTGTTTAAGTCTCCACTGCAGCCAGAAAAGAGGTTCTGATAGATCGTGTTTAGTCACCCAAAGTGGGTGATATCATAAATCCATATGCATTTGTTGGACTCACCACCAACTCCTGAAACAACAAAAATACACCTCTTTTCTGTGGTATCAGCACTACGGGGGTGTACAGACCAGAGCTAAGAAAATCCAGGTTTTTAATAAGGCAGTGTAGGACCTCTGACAGAGACCATTTCCACAAGAGTAGTGATAACTATTAGAGCTAACCTATGGTAGAAACTCAGAGCACACTCTCATCCCACAAAAATTTTTACCACGTCTGCTCATTTTGTGTTACAACAATCTGGAGCTATAAGAGTGGGTTTTACACAATTTTCTTCTAAGGAACTGCAATTAGCAGACTGGCAAAGAGAGTGGAGGTGCACAACCAGGCAGGAAACAGTACTGAAGATGAAGAAATGGCTCCAGCTTCTCTGTAGCACCAGAGTTGCACAAGGGGAAGGTTACTACTCACTTCCGCAAGTAAGATCAAAATATCAGGTACTGCTCAGTTTCTGTAGGTAGAAAAGAAGGGGAGATGCTCTAACGCTGTATTCTCTGAAAATGAAAAATCATAAACTAGTATTTATATAACTCTCACCCCTATACTATTAAAAACCTTTTTTCCACTTTTTATTTCTAGAAGTGCACTTATGTGTGGGTTTCAGAATGAAAGGTAATTCCCAGAAATTAGATTAAAACCATGAATCTGGTAGAGAGGAGTCATCACAAATTACCCAGCTGTAAGGCTGACAGGATATATTCTTGTTTACAGTTAACAGGGATGGGCTACATCTGACCAAAGCAAGGCACTCAGTGTAGACCTCTACCTGAGCTAGTCTCACAAGGACCTTTGCACATTCTTAGAGCATGATTCACCCAACTTATTTCGTATTTTTACATTAGGGTGAAATTAATCATGTTTCTCAGTTCCTTGTTTCTTTCTGTTGACTTGAAGATGCCTGAAGTGACTAGTTCTCACTGTAGACGAACATATTTCATAACAGATTACATCTCTGGATTCCAAGAGAATGAATGTGATGCAAAAAAAAAAAAAAAAAAAAAAAAAAGAAAAGGCAGTTCTGAACAGGAGACAGGAGGATCACATTTCATGCTCCTTGGTGCAAGGTTCTTAAATGGCAAGTGTGTGACATTTATATCAACAGTCAATAAATAAAAAAGTTCCTCTTTTTTTTTTAAACCTCCAGAAAAGTCTTAAACCAGATTTTTAGCTATGAATCATGACTGACTTCTAAACTCAGGAGAAATTTCATTTAATGTCTAAGGTAGTGGGAAACCACAGATGGAGCTGACTGGACAGGAAGTGCAGCCATCCACTTCAGGAGACTTTCTATTTATTTACAGACTTGTACTGGCTCTGCCTCCTGGAAATGGAAAGTAAATCCACTGAAGCAAATTCAAAAGTGATTCACACTTCTAGCTGGCAAGCATTTGCTATGCTTCTGGTTACCATCACGGATGAACCGGAGTATTTAGCAGTGAATGCTGTAACAACAATCTTCCAAGCCAGTTCTATATGACATGAGGCAAAGAGCAGCACTGTAGGAAGGGAATTCCAGGCTCACTCCCATGGTACAACACTTACCAAACTGCAACAGCACCCAGATTTGCACATTTACGCTGTGCAGAAGGATCCATAAGGACCAATACGGAGGAGACTTCCCAGCTCACTGAACACAATCCGCTCTTCCGACCTCAACGGGGCAACCCACACCGGTCTGTTGCGGAACCCACACCAAAAGCCAGATCAAGCTTGGTGGAGTTAGAGCACAGAATCATAGAATCATGTAACTTGGAAAAGACCTCTAAGATCACTGAGTCCAACCATTAACCCAGCACTGCAAAGTCCATCACTAAGCCATGGCCCTGAGTGCAACATCAACACTTTTTTTGAACACTTTTCAGAGATGGTGATCCTGCCACATCCCTGGGCAGCCTGTCCCAATGCCTCGCAAGTCTCCGACTGAATGAATTTTCCCTAAGACCCAATCTAAACCTCTCCTGGCCATTTCTTCTTGTCCTGCCACTTGTTATTTGGAAAACAGACCGACCCTCACCTCACTACAACCTCCTTTCAGGCAGCTGTAGAGAGTGAGATCTTCCCTGAGCCTCGTTTTTTCCAGATGCACCTATATACATCTGTACTGGAAGAAGAAGAAGCCACCGTGACAACAAATGTGCAGCTGCATAGTGCAGTGCGTATCCATCAGGAAGGCCAGCTTCTCCTCGGGTATCCTGGCATCATTTCAACTCCTCAGTATCAATGTGCCTCAGGGAGCAAAAGCACATCTCACTCAACACACAGGGCAACACCATTAACATGTAATATTTCAGAAAAATAAAAACAATGCACTCGAGCAAAGTTTTGCTGAAAGCACAGGCTTGCAGTCCAGCCTGCTCACACATCAGGATGAATCTGGCCCACTTTATATCCTAATGATTATAATGGATGCTGCAGTCATCTTTTCATTAAGGCAGCAGCCAAAAATATTGATTTGTTGTACTTCACACTCCTGCTTACCTTCACAAATTTCAGGAGAGACGGTACATAAGCCAATAGAGTTGGTCAGTTTAAAAGTGACAAATGAACTGTGCTGAAAGTAAATAAACAGCTATCTCTTCATAAATTAATTCAATATGTGACTTAAGCCCTTTTCTACAGCTAGAAAGCTGATTCATCATTCAGCAGCATTTAAGTTGCCACCAGTTCAATAGCAGAGTATTAATGTTGCATTCTATTTGACACAGAAGGTCAAATTCTGCATTCAGCTTACAACAGCATGACCCAGAGTAACCCCGAAGCCCTGCCCTCCACATTGCCCTGGCTGCAGCTCTGCACCCAAAGTGTTCTTCAAATTGCTTTCAAGAAGGCTTACATGGTATTGAACATTTGGGGAAATCAGAACAAGAATCCTAAATCTTTTTATCTGCTGGATTATCAAGTCTCTTCTGGAATGATTAAGTGAAATAGCACAGGTTGGTTCATTTTCATGTAATACTCATGAAAGAGCAGAAGGCAGAAAAATCTTTGCATCTTGGGAGATTTGGGGCTTTTTTTTTTTTTCCTCCACAAAACATATTCCAATTTTGGAAATAAAGTAAGTATATTTAATGTGAAATATTCAGTATGATTTCCACTCGCGTTAAAACATGATTTGTGCTTTACTGAACAAGGGACCTAACTTATTCTAGGCCATCACCTCTACTAGTGTAGGCACAAGGTAAAAAAATAGTTATCTTTCTTATGAGTGACACGCACGGAGTTACTTTCCCTACCAGCTCTTTTAAGTTCAATAATGTTGAATGCTGAGATTTCTGTATCAACACTGCAGCATTTGGACCAGCCTTCCAGTACTTCATAAAGAAACCACTGAGATGAAGTTGATGCTAATCAATAAGTAGGAAGGACGAAACTTTCAAATGCAGGAGCTTAATATTTAAATACATGTCCAAATATCTAAATGATGTTCCCTGAATGCTTTCTGCTACTATCAGCACTGTTGGATATGTGAGTTCCTAACATTTCTGGAAATTAGACTAGGCGCCCTCTTGACTTCTGACACTCAAGTCTGATGTTTCTGGACATAAGGTTTTGACTGCAATCATCTGTGTACAGCTGTAGCAGCTAGACTGTAGCAAAAATAGAATAAAAATATTTTTCTCTGCTTATACTTAGATATACTTAGAGAGCCACAGCATTTGCAATGTCGTCTGTTTTTCATAATGTTCAGTTTAGAAAGTTGACATTTGATTAAACAGTTTGAATTTGCGAAAACATACATTTTAATCTTATGTTTAATACCACATTCTCAATTAAAAGCTTCAGAAAAAGACATACAAACCGCAGTAAACCCACAGACCTAACATATTTAATACAATTTCTGAAACTGTTGACTAATATTTTCTAATTTCCTCACTACTTCTAGTGGTGCACAGCTGCACCATTACTCCCAACAACCATCAGACATTTAAACAGCCAGTTTTTAAGTGTTTTACTAAACATACTTTTATATTTAGTATTTTGAACATTTTCCAGTAGGGTGGTGTGACCTTAAAGTTCAGCATCTTAATAACAATGCTTTCTAACATCAATGTTTATAATACTACTGCCACCAAAGGCAAGCTAGCACAGGTCATTTACAGTTATGGACATTTCCCTGGATTTCTACCTTTTACATAAGCACACCAACACTGATGAACACCATGCTACAAGAAAGTGTATTACACAGGATGGTGTGTCATTCCAGAATAACTCCAATGAAAAATGACTCCAACAAGACCACAAATAGGTTTTAGAGCAAAATAATCTGTTTCATGCTCCTTATTTCCTTTCATTGGGTTTAAGATTGGATTCAAGGTCATGAGTATTGTGACGCTGTGGAATTGACCTGAGTAATTTACAGTGATCAACAGATAATGCAGTGACTGTAAGCAAGTCACTCTGTAACTATCACTGCCTTCTAAATTGAGTCATCACATGGCTGCTGAAAAGAAATGTGTATTATTTCACATCCACACAGTGATGAATGTAACCAGGTAATTAAATCATGTCATTGCTGTGCCTGTAAAGTTCTTATTTATAATTTTATCTTGCCTGTTAAGAAGAACTGAATTTCTTGTTAAGGGTAGAAAGCAATTATGCCTAAGCTTTGCTTGTGCAAAAAACCTCTATGAAGGAGAAATTAGAAATGAAACTCACCAGTTTCTTCATCTATGCTGAATCTCCCCAGGCCACTGCCATCCCTGATGGAATACTGGATCTCCCCATCTCTTCCAGAGTCCTCATCTCGAGCAACAACTTGCAAAACGCTCGTACCAATGCGGGAGTTTTCCTTTACAGATCCATTGACAGCAAAGTCAGGAAAATAGGGGGCAAAAAGATTTTCGTTAACATCCACCACTTCAACTTCCACAAAAGAAAGAGAAGAGAGAGAAACGGGGCGCCCCTTGTCCTTGGCACGCACAGTCAGGTTGTAGAACTGCTGCTTCTCGTAGTCGAGCTCCTTGTTCAGGCGGATGGCGCCGCTGGCTTTGTCGATCTCGAACCGCCCGTTGTAATCGTTTACCAGCGAGTAGCGGACTTGGCCACCCAAGCCCAGGTCTGGATCGTGAGTTTCCAGCCAAGCTATGACAGTGCCAACTGGCAGGTCCTCAAGGACCTTCACGTTGTAGCTGGATGGTATAAAGGCTGGAGAGCAATCGTTAACGTCATCCAAAAAAACCTTCAGAGGCACGACAGAAAACTGCTGATGGCCACTCTCTGCTCTGTCCCTAGCCTCAATCTTCAGAGTGTAGTTTGCTTTTGCTTCCCGGTCCAGCTGATCTGCAACATACACCACTCCCGTGGAACTGTTGATAGCAAATTGATGGGTGTCCGTCAGTACTGAGTAAGTCACTTCACCATTAGATCCTAGGTCTTTATCTCTGGCTTCTACCTGGATAATCTCTGTACCAAGACTCGTACTTTCTAAAATATTAACCGAGTAACTGTCCTGTAAAAAAACAGGCTTGTTATCATTTGCATCCTCCACAGTGACAGTCAGCAGCCTCCATGCAGATTTCTGTGGGTTACCTAAATCATAAATTGTAATATTAAGGAGATAGAGCTCTGTTTTTTCACGGTCCAAGGGCATGAGAACACTCAGTATCCCCATCTCCATGTCAATGTTGAAACAACTATCTACATTACCATCAGAAATTGTATAAAGTACTCTGCCATTAAAGCCTGAGTCTGCATCATAGGCTTTTATCCTCAGGATGGTGGCACCAACCGGCAGATCCTCTGAAACCTTCACATCAGTAGGAAAGGATTTGTCAAAATGCGGTGCCTGCCTGTTGACCGAATAGAAATCAAGAAAACCATCTTCTAAATTCAGCTTCACATTTGCTTTTGCCTTTTTGAGCAATTTTTCTGCTAGCTTCTGAGCAACTCTAGTTTCTCTACAGCTAAAGGTCTTTGAAGACACTTTCCCATGAACCACTGAAATATTAACAAACATAGCATCAGCAAAGTTCTCTCCATCAGTTGCTGTTATCTTAAGGCCAAAATTGCTGTTCTTTATGCCAGAATTAACAAGAGATTTTTTAAGCTGCAGGACACCAGAGTCTGGATTTAAATAAAAAACGCCAAGTTCATTTCCAGAGATAATTTTGTACTTCACAAGCTCTAACTCATCTATGTCTATTGCAGAAACAGCAGTGATGTGACCACCAACAGGAAAATCAGACGAAATCACTCCCTGACAGGCCACTTTTTCAAAGAGGGGTTTGTTATCGTTGACATTGCCTATGTATATGGTGACATTCACCTCACTTTCGTGGCGGTAGGGAGAACCCCAGTCGGAAGCTCTCACAATGAATCTGTAGCTTTCTGGTGAGGACTCAAAATCCAGCTCTTCAGATGTGCTGATGACACCTGTAAACTGGTTTATTGTAAATGGCAGCAAGTTCAGACTGGCAATACTGTATGTGATGTATCCGTTTTCTCCCCTGTCTTCATCAACTGCTGACACTGCCAAAACGCTGGACCCCACTGGGACACTTTCATTGACAAATGAGCTGTAGGAGAGCTGCTGGAACTCCGGAGTGTGATCGTTGGCATCTTCTAACCTGACAGTAACCTGTGCTTTTAAATCACCACCTTTGTTTGCATATACTTCTAATTCATAGAGGTCCTTCTCAATGATTTTCAAAGGACGAGCAGTAGTAATAAGGCCTGTCTTGGGATTGATCTTAAAATACTCAGCTTCCTCACTTGGAGATATTCTGTATTCCACACCCTGCGGCTCAGGCATCAGCTTCACTACTGCAACCACCACACCAGGAGGTGAAAATTCACTGATCAAAACATCATATGCTTCCTTTTCAAACTTCAGGGGGATACTTTCTTTCTTGGGACTAGCAATGTGGACCAGTTTGACCGCAGAAAATTTCTGAGGAGATCCTTTGTCCTTAGCTTGAAGAGTCAGGTTGTAACCATATGGGAAGTTGTCCCAATCAATAGGCTTTCTTTCTTTGATTTTGTACTCATTCATCCATTTCCCTTCTTTAGTCAAAAGGAATTGTTCTAGCGCATCTCCAGCCACAATAGAAACAGATTCTATTTCTCCATTGGCTCCTTCATCCAGGTCATCAACGCTAACAACTGCATAGGTAGGTTCCTTGTCTGATGGGAAGGGAATATGGGTAACTACACTTATTGTTGGGGCATGTTCATTTATACGTTCAATGTGAACATAAAGCTTGGCAGTGCTGCTTACGCCATTGCTTCCATAAAGTTTCATCCCACGGTCCACTGCCAAAATCTCGAGGTCATATCTGTTTTTCTCATCATAATTTAACCGGCCACTTAAGGAGATGACACCACTTGTAGGATGAACTGAGAAGAGATCAACTTTATTTTTAAAGTAATAATAAAATTCACCATTGGACCCAATATCCGCATCTGTTGCGGTCACCTGTGCAATGCTAGTCCTTAAAGGAGTGCTTTCTGCTATTGTGACAGAGTACGTGGTTGGTGAAAACAAAGGTCTTAGGTCATTCATATCCAAAACCTGGATGTTCACTTTTGTCCACGCTTCCAAGTCCTCTCCTCTGACAGAACCTTTTACCATCAATAAATAGTTGTCCTGGATTTCTCTGTTCAATATAGCAGAATTCCCACCTTTAGTCCTGATTCTGAGGAAGCAGAAGTCAGCAATGATGACTTCCTCTGCTTTAAAAAAGCCCTCATCATCACCAGACACTATCTTGTACTTGATATCCCATGAAAGGTCAGCCATGGTAATGCCCATCCTCGTCTGACTGTTGACATAGGTCCTGGCTGCAGAATTCTCATACACCGTGGCATTGTAAGTGGAATGTGTGAAGTGAAAGCCAAGTGAGGCAGTCCCGTGAGCCACCTGGCAAATGGAGGCCAGGAACTTGACAACCAGAAGGGCGAGGCATGATGGAGGTAGCCGTGAGCCTGACCAGCGGCCCATATTCACGTCCATCACATCATTCTTTCACCCTGTGACAGAGAGAGAAAACAGGAAACAGTTGATCAAGAGAGAAAAACTGTATTGTGCAGTGACAAGTCAAAATTACTTACTAAATTTCTAATCCAAAGTAAAATCTATGTAATATTGATTCACCATATATTAAACAGAACAGAAAGGGAGAATACTATACACACACACATAAACAGTCCCACCAGCTCTGGGTATTTTCACACTTGTCCGAGTAGTATATACGCACGTGCACATACAGGCACATACATATAACTACACATATGTATGTACCTACACTTTTTTAACATAAAAGACCCTACCACATCCATATATACGTGCACACAGTCCAGAATAATAATCACAGTGAAAAAAAATTGAAATCAGCCATACATATTCATATCAGTTTATAAAGACAGATGAATCACATACAGAATTTTTAGGGTTTTATTTATCGGCAGCTCCAACTAAGCCTAAACTTGTTTGTTTTCAGAGCATATTGGAAAACTCATTTTCAGTCCCAACATTTGGAAGAGAGACAGGATTTTCATATGTATGTAGCACTGTGATAGTCAAATGTCACCTTTTTTATTTTTTTGGTCAGATAAGAATGATGAAATTTGAGCCACCAAGAGCAAGTAGAATAAAAAGTCATTACGCAGTCATTACTTTAAATACGGATACCTTGAGAAAAGGCCAGGTGCCTCACTTCAAGAATCTAAATTGTGAGGTTAAGCAGAGAAAGAGTAAGTGGAGGAACTGGCTGAAGGTTGCTGGAGGGTACTGCAGAAGCTGGGAGCCAAGTCCTGCTTATCGCTTCCCCCTTGAAAGCAGAGGGAAGGAGCCTGAGGAAACTAGGCAGGTGCTTACAGTAAGGCAGTGGGAATAAGCTTCTTTGTCACAGAGTACATGCACTGTTACTTTTGAAAATCATAAAAATCAATTTTAAAAGGCAATTATTGAAAGACCCACTGCACACACACATTGTTCTCATTGTCATTTAAAAGCTACTTGAAAATGTAGTTTTTTCCAAGCTAGAATACAGGGAGGAAAAGGATAGGAAAAGTTGTCAATAATGACACAGGTTAATTTAAACTTCCATCATGATTTCAACTTCCCCAAGGAGATTTATAAATTGCATGCAAGTTTTGGAATATGAATTCATGTTATCACCTCCAATGTAACAGAGACTACTGCAGTTTCAGTACTAACAACAATCAATTTATCATACCGATGTTGCAATGTCCACACACAACACTTAACTTCCTGATCTCACAGTCTATATCCCATCGTTTAACACACTGATCATTTTGTCAGTTCTCCCAAGTGTTTGTCAAAGCACTCATCTTTCAATACGCTTATTTTCACATGCAGCTCCCCCTGCTTTGTTTCCTTCTTATTTTCTTTTCTATTATATATTTAAAAAAAAAAAAAGGGAAAGAAACTCTTTCAAAAAGAGAATAAAAATGTAAGATTGTATCACCTTCTGGACCAGCATTCCCCAGCAACCATCAAATTGCATTTGTGGCAGTTCCTTTTCTGAATATGCCCACCCAATTGTTGTGCACATAGCATGTGAGTCCTGTGATTAACATTTTGTTCCATACAGTTCATACATCAAATAAGCACAATTCTCCAATATGCTTTGGGTACATGAGGGAACAGGTCTCCCCGTGCTCAGGTTGACCTCCAGGAGCCCCAGGATGGAATTTTTCTACTTTATCTAGGAAAGATTGTTTTATTGTTGTTGCCATTTCATTCAGCTGAAAGATCAGCAGTGGCACCCTATTCTTCAGCACAACAAACATTCATCAATTTAATCCACCAGTATGAAAATAGCAAATTCTCTTATTTTCATGGTGCTTTATGTGATCACTTTTGAGTACTGACACTAAAAGCTGTTGCTTCAGACTGGTGTGGGAGATGATGCTAGTTGTATTTTTTATATATATATATATACACACACACATATATATATACACACAACATACAATAAACTGCTGAGGAAAAGCCAGCCAATGAAAATGAGAATTCTAATGAGACACAACTCATGAGAAAATAAAGGGCTGGACCTCTTCTATGATAAGCATTATTAAAACAATCAACAGACAATCACTGTATTGCTGCCTTTCATGAAGAGCACTTCAGCATCCGTTGTCTATACTACAGTACCAGTCCCTCCCCCATTAAGAGAGAGAGAATTTTTGCTGGCTTACAAAAGAGACTGATGTTGTGTTTCATATGAGCATCTAGACTTCTTTCACCACAGTTCAGCAACTTCCTAGAAATTCATTTTCCTATTCTTTGAAGTAAAGAAATGAATTGTCTTATGCTATTTATGTCTCATTTGGTGGTCTAGTTTCTCCCGTCCATGCCATAGTTCAGCATGAGCTGGTTTCTCTCCATCTTTCAGGGTCATCAACATCAGGTTTTCAAATCCAGCATAACTGGAAATCAGTCTTCCTGAGAATATCATTGCTACAAAAAAAATTATTTGAAACTTTACTTTCAGCCTGACACAAGGTTACAGACAGCTGTGGCAGACAGGCATCAAAGCAGGTATTTACAAAGCTCTGTGATTAGGGGCACCTAATGAAAAAGTTGTGTATATCCTAGGCAATATAACACGATAACCTTATGCTCTTATTCCATTTATCTTGTAATTTTTAGAGAAAGCCGGGGCTAAGACCTAATCTCAAACACACTGCTGCAAACCCAGTCATCTCAATAGTCTACAAAATTTTAGAGGTTCAGTGCTATCAGTATCAGTCCCAAAACACTAAATTCCACCTAGAATCAGTGTATGTATATGTGTGTGTGTGTGCTATTGAAAGTATGTTTTAGCTATGTGTACATATGTATACACAGACACACCACTTGTGTATTTTTAGGCAGAATTTCATGGTTGGCACTGGAAAAATTGGACCTTCTCATCAGGCAGCACTTTCAGAGTTTGATTTCATTTCAGATGTGGAATGCAGAGTTGAAACAAGCTCCTCATTGAAGTTGTTCATCTATCCACATATTTATATGGCTATCATCATTATATTATACGAAAGTCCCAATGGATGAGCTATTAAGCTGCCACTTGGGCAACCCAAGAATGTTTTATTCATTTACTGAATTCCTTTCTTCTGGGATATTTGTTTTTAAGAGCTCATAATACATACATACTTAACACACAGGAAATGTAATGAGATAGGTTACAGAAACAAAGTACAAAGCAACCCGCCATAAATTAGGAGGCATTTCTTTAAAGGCACTTCTTGTCAAAAAATGTTATGGTTTCAACTGAAGAGAAGGGTTGTGATTACTTTTGCTTGATTTTAAAACGTTTGGGCAGGAGCTACTAAAAAAAAAAATCCCCTGGCACTGCTCAACATGCTTAGTATGAAGAAAAAAAGGGAAAAAGAAAGGAAATGAAGGGGAAAGGGAAAAGGGAACAGGGAAAAGGGAAAAGCTTTCTGAGAGAAAACTGCTCTACAACAGCAGCAGAAACTAAAAAGGAAACAACTCCCTTCTAACTACTCAAGGAGGTGAAAAAATAACACAGTATAGCAATCCAGCATCTTTCCACTCTAGGTCTCATTAAATACTCTGGCCTTGAAGTGGGAAGGAAAAAATGGGAAAATAGAACAGTGTGTCTTGATTTTTAAATACTCCTTAAATAAATTTGAACATCCTGAAGAACTCTATAATTTCAGATTCAGTTCATCATTCGAGTCATTTCCCTCTGCTCCTTGAACAAAGACTAACTATGTGACCCAAACCTTGCAGAACAGCTGCAAGGTCCTGTAGGTGGCTGGTGCTCCTTAGAGGAATGGAGAGAGGTATGATCATCATTCTCTTATCTCACCTTGGCTCTGGCAACCTCCAGTCTGAGCTGCATCCAAGCATAACACCCCACCAGACAGAGAAGGAACACTGAGGTCCCAGAACTGCCAGGATTCCTGCACACCAAGTATGTGGCTCTAACTCAATGTGCAGATATGAAACAAGTGCTGTGTGTTCCTTGGTTTGACTCCTTCATCTAGGCTAATTTTTCTAATTCCAAAGATCTCCACACCATAAAACACTTGAAAAAGAAAACAGTGCATATGTCTCCTGGGTAAACAAGAGCCAAAAGGTCTTTTATAGAATATAAAGAATACAGCACGCAAATTTCTTCAGCAAACAGGAGGAACAAGCTTTCAGCAGGCCACAGATGGGATAACAGAAGAGCCGTCTCCTCTCTCCCTACTTTACCTCCAAGCCCAGTTATACCCTGTGAGCACGTTTCCAGTTGGCCATTAGGCAAATTAATCCTGGCAATGTGACTAGCTAATACAAAACAACCATGAAAGACTTTTTAACCTGATCCCTGAATACAGAAGAAACCCAACTGCTTTAACTTCCAGCTTCACTCAACGAAGGGTGAAGAACCCAGTGGAGTTCTTATATATACGTCCTCTGGGCTATGAGGAGGAAAAAACAGTTTCTTGACTACAGATGACAAATTTCTGAGAGTCAAGGTATTTATGCACCAGTGTGTATGGGGGGGAAAAGGGGTCAAGAAACCTTGACTTAAAGGTTTTCATGTTAATTAGTATTTCTCTTGGTGAAGCTGGGAAAGGAAAGATGTCTCCTCACACAAGACAGGACTGGAGACCTCATGGTATGGAAAAATACAACTTGAAATTACTACTGCTTCCTCAAGAAAGTTGTCACAATTCTCTTTCAAATGGCAGCTATTTAAATTGTATTAAACAAGCAGCTTTAGAGCAAAAAAGGTATATTTGAAAATGTAAAGGCATTTTTAGGAAGCGGAAGAACAATAACACCACATGCACATGAAGTCTAAATAGTACGTAGAGAAGTCATGCATCTGCTGCAGGAACAGAAGGTCTTGATTTCTTTGGAAGTGACCTTAATTTTACAGGGTAACTCCTTTCACTCAAACGTCAACATCAACAACAGCCAATCTATTCTCGTGGTCTAATCATCAGCACAAAACCCACAAGCTCATCACACAGGCATGAAACCTCTTCCTCCCAGTGCTCTTCTCTATCAACGACAGCAATTTGACCACACAAAAACTTCTGCATGACCAGGCCATGAGGATCTGCAAAAAGGATACAATGAAGATTGCAAAGCATTGTGATAGGTTTGCAGTTGTCACCTATGAAAGGCTTACAAGAAGCTGCATTAACGATAGAAAAAAAATTGACAACAAATCTGTTGTCAGTATTACAACCAGGAGGTTAGAGCCCATGTACATCAGTGCCCTCTCTTGGAAGGAGTCCCTTCCATAGCACAGAACCACTGAAAACTCTTCCAAACTCATGGAAATTAGCATTTAGGCATATGGAAGATATCAGTCTAGGAGTGTAAAGACCAAGGTGTCATTATACCTGCAAAGCTCAAGCACAGACTAGAGAGAGACATGGATTTTTTAACTCTCTTCTCATTACACAGGCAATGTTGTCAATTACACTAGCATGTTGTCAAATGAATAGTAAGGGAAAAAAGCATGTTTAAACAACACTTTTCCTAGCCAGACAACTTCCTTGCACTCGACAATAATTCACCCAGTTAGGAAAGGCTAACAATTTACTGGCCAGGAAAACAAATCAGAATATAAAATAAGAATTTAGAACTTGTGCCATACAGAAATGAATTAAAGATGTGTGTTCAAGTCTAGGCAAGAGGGGGAAAAAAACCTTACTGACACCGACAGATTTACAACAGGAGATATATTCATGGAGCTACCTGCTCCCTGATGAGCATGAAGATCTGCTTTTCCCTATATACGATAATATCATGATATGTTTATCCCCAAAAGAGAAGGTGAAGACAAAATGATCATTTCTGCAGAGTAAGCCCTTGCAAGAGACAGCGCTATAAATCCTAACCTTTCTCAGAGCTGCAAATCCTCCTGCTGCCTGCATGTCATTCCACACGGGAGACAGGCCGCTCAGCATGCAGCGAGTGTAATTCAGGCGGTCCCTAGGAAGTGAAGATTTAGCCACCCAGCCGTATGTTATGAATAACTTTGTTTCGCTAGCAGGTGCTGGGGATTTTTTCCATACAACACCAATTTTTGCCAAGTATCAGTTGATCAGCAAATGCTTCCACTTGCGAGCAGGAGCTGGGCATCATTTTTCTTCCCGAAGAGAGGGTGCAAAGGGTCTGCTGGACTCTCCCCTCGAGGATGAAATGTAGCTTGGGGAAATGGTAGGAGGAGGGGGGAGGAATAATTTGCTCCCATGTCAAAAGTGAATTCCTGGGAGCCACCTTACAAAGGATTTGAGCTTGTCCCTTGGTGGTCTGCCCCCAGGGAAACAAAGGCTGATATCCAGTTTTCACACTTTGTGTATCTCAAATCCCTCCTGGCTCCTGTTTCTTAGTCACTGTAAAATGGGGATGCTTTGGGGCAGTTTAAAAATGAGCCAGTTATTTTCATGGGGGGCTTCCTTATGAAACACACTCAATGATACTATTTCTTGCTTATCTGGCTTTTCTTTTTTTTTTTCCTGTTATATTTTACTCAAAAATCTACTTTGACCCCCATCCAAGGAGCCCTAGCTTGAAAGGTCTTTCAAGGTGCAATCTCAGCAGCAAAAATCCAGCACTGATGAGTCCCACTCCTGTCACTGCTGATCTTTCCTCAGCTCTCCCTTCACCACAAGGAACTGTGGATCCCCTCCAAACAATCAGCTTTTTCCCAAGCTGCACCTCTGATCCTCAGGGGCAAGAGCTCTACTCATACATCCAGAGGCTGCTGAGGATGGGGAGCAGGACCACAGCCTGCCATGGGGCACATTTCCGCTGCATACAGTGGGACTTGAGCAGTGATCTGACTGGGCTCTTTGCAACTCTGCCCTTACCATAAGGCAAATAATAATAATAACAATAATAATAATAATTGAGACCAGATAGTCTTTTGTACAAAACCCTAGAGCAACCCAAATCTCAACTTTTTACAATACCTAGTGAAACACAACAATGAAAAAAGCACTTCGGGAGCCGCTACACTGATGTGAATGTTATATACCTGCAGCTAAAAAAGCATATTCCACCCTTCCCACACAAGGCTCAGTTCCCACCATGAACTCTCTTCCCTGGTTGTTTTCCTGAGAACTCACACACACTAGTCCCAGCTGCTGCCAGTTGCTGCCTCCGGTCTGCTCTGTGTTTGGGATACTGCACATACTCCTTCTGACAGCTTTCAGAGGCTTGCATAAACTATTTGGATCTAGTTTATAGTAAGAAAGAAGTCCATAAGATTTACAACTACTGTTTCCAGGGCCATAATAGGTATGTAGGTATGAGGACTGCAGTAAGCTGTTACTCTCAGAGGAAAAAAAATACCATATATCTCCCTCAGACACTCCGTGTAGGGAGGTAGGGCAGCTCAAATGGTCCAGACCTTTATATACGGGCAGATGAAGGGAGATTGAAAATAGAGATGCATATACAAAAGCTTCTTCACCATAGACAGCTCCATGTAACACACACAACATAAAAAGGAGATTAAGGGAAAAGACTGTCAGGTTGGACTAGCTGATATTTAAAGCTCCGTCCCAACCCTAACCATTCTATAGTTCTATGATTATGAGATGCCAAATCAAAATCATGATAGTCCAGTAAGGATTTTACTAAGAGACTGTAGGATAAAGCTTTTCGTTCTACACCAAAGAAGACATATGAATGTATCCAGGTGCCTTGCAGAAAAAATAAAACAACAAAACACAATTAAGCAGAACAACCACTTGAGAAACAGCTAGATCTTACTTACCTAGACACAAAGAAAGAAAGAAAAAAAAAATTCTTTCTTGATGCTAGGAACTGGATTATTGGTTTTGCAATGCCATTTCTCTTCAAGATAGCTGTGACACACAGCAATAGAAAGAGATCATGATGGAAGTGGAAGGAGAAAATATTTTGATTGAGATTCTCAACAAGTTTGAGATTTGAGAACAAAACCTAGATTTAGCAATGAACATTTTTCTTTCGGTAGGACAGGAATCTGCAGGGTGCTGGCACTTGCTGCTGCATCACAGGCGTAACACGGAGCTGCTCCTGGAGCAACACACTGGAGCTGTCTACAACCAACTAGAGATATCCACATGGGTCTGGCTTGTAGGCACTGCAGAGCAGCCACCTTTCTGAAAGCCAGCTCCCCAAAATCTGCCTCTTGGTGGCCCTCTGCTGAAAGAGTCTCTGAAAACTTGGACGAACTGTAAGAGCCCACAACTGTTCACAAAAAAAAAAAAGAAAGAAAAAACTAAAAAAATTTTTGTTGATAAATACAGTGGCTGCTCTCCAACTTCTTCTACAAAAAAATCAGGAAGTTTGTCATTTGTTCAAACAGGCAGTATCTAGAGAAAGGGCTGTTGCCATTACTTTTTAAAATTACATCCAGCTCAGGCCATAGCAGTTGGTTAACCTGCCTGAGAAAGAAGCAATGCACAGCTGCATCAGGTCAAATAAATCACACTTTCTTTCAGATAAGTGGAATACACACTGCAGACATCATGGAGGAAATAGAAAAGTAGATGGAGTCGGCCTTAAACCTAACAGTTCTGAGAGAAACATAGAAATTTCCTTCCAGCTCATGTGTTTAAGGTTCAGTCACTGCAAAGAGGGAAGCTCTCCAACAAAGCTGACCTTGGACTGCTATCTGCATTAGAAATGCCCAAATCCATACAAGGTGCTAAATCCAATTATTTTGAAGGGGATGTAATACCGTACTATTTTCGATGCACACAAGGGAGCGCTTGTGGCACTTAGAGAGACAGATCTGCCTTGCCTGTGTGGAAGAACCTCTGGTACCACCCGTGGTGCCACCTCCACCAGTCACCCCCACCCAGAGAGCAGCCCCCAAGGGAAAGGCACAGCACTGGAAATCTTCTGCACACTGGACCTCCCCCCGCATTCAAACATTTCACCTGTACTGAAACCACCATTCTTCCCCCTTCCAGTGGTCGGCTCACGCATAGATATTTGAGATGATAACCACTTTTTAGCTAACCATACATTAACTCAAACCACCACAGCTTCAGCTTTCCAACTCAGCCAGTTCAGTCACCACGGCTGGGAGTCCCTCAAAGCCAGTTGCGTGTTTGGAAAGGTTCAACTTTGCAGGCACGGCTCAATTAAAAGCTCCACAGAGCAGAGATCACTATTTAAAGCTGAACTATTCCCTTTTGTTTATTTATAGCAAAACCATTAATTGCTAATCACATATTTGTTTGCTGGAAAACCAACGCTCCAAAATAAACACCAAGTTTAAAGACTGTTCACAGAACACTGAATGGTATCAGGAACAGCGCTAAAAATGTAAATCAGAAACATCAAAACACATCAGGACTTCAACTGGAGGAACAAACAACCCATTATTTCTGTGCCAGAAAAGAGGTTACCCATAAGCCGCCAGTTACCCACAGAGTCATCTACAGTCCAGCAGTTATTCACATCCTGAAGAGTAACAGACATCATGGCAGAGTATCTGTTGAAAATATCTTCATGGCAATCAGCATATGTTAGATTAAATGAGGTATCTCTTAATGCAGATTTTTGATAATCACCTTGGAAAAGTGCCTTTAAAATACTTGGCATGAGAGGTAGAACCTCAGAAAAAGTGTATTTTAATTTATGATCCAGTTTCAAATGTCAAAATCATACAAAATCAAAAAAAGAAGAACAAAGCAGCTCAGCTTTCTTTTAGCTCTCCTCACTAACAGAGCTCCATACTTCCCTCTGGAGAAACATACTCCTCAAATATCTATAGCAGCACTGCATGGAAAGCCAGGGGAAACAGCCACACAGAGCTACGATTCTGCCCTTTCTCTATGAAATGCACTTTAAACAAGCACAGCAGCCCAGGCTTCATGGAGAGCTTCACCACCAGTCACACTGGGAAGCAGGAATAAACTCCACGGCAGACTGCTATCTCCCTCCCGAAATCCCTGTGGGTACTGCACTTCTCCGAGGCACCCACGCTCAGTGGCTGTCACAAAAGCTTCGACTGTGAAGTGCCTCTACCTGCCCTGACAGCACTGCCCCTGAGGTCCTTGATTTTCGTGCATACTTGAAGGTCAGGTTAGTGCACACACTTAGCCCATTTCCAGATGACAAAAGACACACAGCAGCTCAAGCCCCTTGCTCCAGGAGACCCCTCCCACACACTCCAGCTCCCAGTGCCTCGCTATGCTGCCCTTGGCACCTGCACAATCTAGGGCAGGAAGGTTTCCCTACACAACAATACTCACCGGCATTTATGGCCTAAATTTCCAGAACAGAGGGTCATACAGTTGTGTTTCTCACCACCAATGCAGTGGCTACCATTCAAAACTCATCATTTATTCACAGGTCTGGAGTTTCGGTTTGGTCTTCAAAATTACATTTAGATCTTGGAAAGTTAAGTGGACACTGATCATGAAATGGAGACCAGTAAGGCAGAGGTAATAATAATAATAACACCGACAACATCAACAACAGTGTTATGACTCCATTATGTTGCTGACAGTGGCAGCCACCAGGAAGAACAGCCACATCTCAACGTCTCACCCTTTTCTATTTCTTCTCCTGGAATCAGGATTACCTGTAACCAAAGGTCAAGTTGCATGCCCTGCGCTCTCAAATCCTGGGCATGCACACCAAACACTGGCTGGAGCAAATCAGCTGAACATCCAAGGCAAGGTCAGGCCTGGTCCCCCTGACCCTGCATTCATCATGTCTCCCTCCTGCACATCAGTTTGCTGTCAGACTCCTTGGTCTGACTGCTCCCTGCCTGCTGGGAGCCCACACTGTGGTGGTGCCACACCAAGTCCCTGCAGATAAATCTTCCTGATAGAGCCACCCCATCCCTTAGACACTTTGACAAGCAGAGAAGTTGCTAGTCAAGAGGCCACCTCATATCACATGCTGAACATCCAACCTAGTGCTTGCCAACAAATGGGGCAGATCACACGTCCCCAAGCTGCTGATTCATGCTCCCAAAACACAGACAGTCACTTGTGGGGAGAGATAAGATGTCATTACATCAATCACTGGCTCTACACCTTCTGTTTGTGCACCAGGAGGGGAGGAATCAGTGTTGGTAACCCCATACCATCCCACCTGTTCCCTCAAAACCCAGGCTGCTCTGTCACCTCCGCCTCATTCCAAAGGTGCAGCTCCCAGGAGATGCTGTAGGCAAAGGTACATGGATGTTCCCTCTTAGAGCATCCCACAGAAGCAAGCTCAGGCCACATGTTCACCATTTTCTTACCCTTTTTCTACTGACAAGAGAAGGGGAAAGCTGCTCAGCTGCAATAAAAAGGACTCCAGCCTAAATAACAACACTTAACTCATGCCCAGTGAGGCTCACTGCCCCTGAATTTGAAACCTCAGTTTAAAATGAAGTTCCACATAACAAGGCATTACTTGCAGATAGCTCTTCCTCAGACTTCACCATGCACTGACTGAAAGTCAGCTGCCATTTCAACCTGACCCCTGCAAATCTCCAGAAAGGTAAAAAACCAAAAGAAGTTGTTTCAGAGAGCATCAGGTCAAAGACCAAAATCATTGGGAGTAACTTAACCTGTTTCCTCTGTGTTTTTGAGATAAAAGTATACAGGGGAAAAAAAAAAAAATAAATATAGAATAGCAATGCATAAGCTTCCTAAAGCAAACCTACAGATCCACACAGAAGGGGGAAAAAAGCAGCATGCCTCGCTTGTGAAACTGTTATGGGCAAGGACAAAATATCTGTGTATATAATACAGTTCTATACCACTTTGATAGGAAAAGACTGCCAATAGCTTTTGGCACATGAAAGCTGCTGTGAGGACTTCAATAAAACTGAGTATACTGTAAAAGTGCCTTCTCATATGCATCCCCAGAATTTATCTTCAAATGCCACTTTATTAAATTCTGTATTCTCTGGCTTTTGGAAAAATGCTTTTATTTTATTAAATGAACCACACAATATATTGTTTCTCTGAAGAAAAAGCATCAGTAGGGATATAAAGTAGTTCTTTTAACACTAAAAAATGCACAACATTTTGAACTTGAAACCAGCTTGCAGCAAGTGAGCACACTTCTAGGTTGAGTGAGGGTGTAAACACAGACATGTACAGCCCATTTCACCTCACACATGTACAGCCCATTTCATCACACCCAGCTGCCCTCATACCTCCTGTAACTACACAGCCTGTGACAGTTACAGACATTTCAGAGTTTAAATCCTTGTTGCTGTGTTTCTCGGAGATATCCCAAGGTCCAATGAGGTCTCAAAGAACATGAAAGCATTAATTCTTTTTTTGACATGCGAAAATATTGCTCCCAAGCAGACATTCCTCAAGGGCATATGAAAGCATCCTCTGCAGTCAGTGGAACAATCAGATGTGCTGAAAGCCGTGGAGGTGACACACACAGAGCTTCATGCTCACTTGCAGGATCAGTGAAGGGCCACGACAGAGGGTGCATCACCGTGTGAGCCTGGGCACCACAGCCTGAGGCTGCTATCAACTTCTTCGCAAGAGTTGCAGACACTCTGCACAACTAAACCTAATTATATTCAGGCATAATCCTTTCATGCCACAGCTTGGTGATCACTTTACAGCAGGATAAGCCACCGTGGCCACCAAAGCAGCTGTCCCAGGCTCAACTCCCCCTGCTTTTTCCTGTTGGTTTTTTTTTTTTGTCTTTTTATCTTTTGTAGTTTGTGTGTGCATGCATGGTTCTGGCATTGGTTTTGTTGTTGTTATTGTTGGTTTGGTTTGGGTTTTGTTTATTTGTTTTTTGTTGATTTTGTTCTCAGTGAGGATTGAGCTGCCCTACTGCAGATATGCCTGTGAACAAAAGGGAGGGAGGGAGATGGGAACGGGTGCCTGGGGCAGGCAGGAGGGATCCCTTCCATGTCCATGGCAGCTCAAACTGTTTGTTAAACAACAGCCGGAGTTGAGGCAACCAAGATGGTGTGTAAAGAGCAGAAAGTACCTTTGAGAAACATACTGAACACTATCAAAATACCCAAGCCTTAAATAGATACATGAAGTATTTAAATGCTTTCACACCCATAACAAATTTTGTTTACTGCCCAGCATTTAAACAGCTTTTTCCTTACTATTGTAAAATTGTTCCCAAACAGTGTGAATTTCATGTTACAATGAATAGTAGCACTCTAACCCCTATTTACAACTCATTCAGCAACATAACTCCAGAAATAGCATGCAGGATTTCCACACTTTAAGAAATAAAACCAGTTCTTGGCTCAAAAGAATTTGTGCAAATTAGCTGACAAGAATCACTTCCTTTTGTTCTTCCTCTTCGATACAGAATATTAAAGGAAAAAGAGACTCGCTAACCAAGTAACATGAAAAACTTTTATTAAAACCATTAGCACCACGAAGCATTGTTAACGTCCCTCTCATAATTATATGCAAAATGTTCAGTATCCAAGGAAACAGAGTAGTAATGAAGTTGGAGACTACTGTATAAATGCGCTTTCTAAACCACCACCAAGAATGTCTATTCCAGACGGACTGGCCAGTTTATTCGTGTGTGACACCCTGATCGCTTAGACATGCTACAGCTTAAAAACAAAAAGCTAACAAGCTACTTTTACATAAAGGGCCCTTTTGTTTCCCATGTATGGACAGCCTCTTCTTAGCATCTAGTTACAGAGCTCCTCTGCAGAGCTGAGGATTTCTCTAAGCCCGTATTCACCTTCATGGGAGCTGTTCAGTAATGATGGGCACTAATTAAACTGCATAACCAGCACCAAATGAGGCAGAGATGCTGTCCAAGTTCTCAGCAAACTGAAATGCGCAATAGGAGAAACACTGACACTGCACCCTTCTCCGGAGCCCATTGGTCTGAAATCCACCTCAGTAGCACCAAGCACTACCACATATTGACTCATGCCCACATTATTAAAATTAATTCATAAATGAACACTTACGCTCCAATATCAACAGCTCATGCTCTGGGATGTTTCCTAGGAAGGTAGGCTACAGTAAGAAAGCCAATGCAAAATTAACTCCTGCTTTTTGGTGTTAGCACTTAGAGCATCGTGCCAAACCCCTGGGTTTTAGGTTCAATTTCAGCAAGCATTCACTTATTCTCCTGATTTCTGTGCCAGCTTATTCCCCCCAACAACCACTGAATATAAAGCAGTTCCAGTGGGTTCAACCAGTCTGTCACGCTGAGGATGAACTTTGGTATTCCTCTCTTCCAGTACATCTGACAGTTTATAGGAGCACATACCTCGACATCCTTGCTTCTCCAGATGCCCCTGCAGTCTTTCTGTGTGACCTTTACATTCCTTTTTGGCTGATTCTTTTCCATGACTGACCAACAACACACACAGTAACAGAACTCTGTCACTATCCTGAATGCTTTCAGGGATGCTGAGTTGGTACAAGAGGTTCCAGCACCTTTGCGCTCCCTTCTCTTTTGTGCCTTGTCTCTTCAGTTTTCACAAACTTTACTCCTTTCCTGGCATAACCCTTGTCACCTCTGTAAGATCTAAAGGTAACTTATCTGCCCTGCTCTTTCCACTCGCACTGCTTTGAGGGGGGGAGGGGGGGTGGTCTTGTATCATTTAAAGAACTTTCACATCTTCAGTATATTCTGTCTTTTTTTTTACACTTCCCCTCTTCCAGATTGTGTAGGGATGATCCTCATTTTTCCACCACGAACAGCTTCATCTCCTGGAACACCTCACTGCTTTGTCTGCTGCTTTCTCTTCTCAAGCTCCAAAGCTCACTTTCACATACCACAATAACAATCTTGCCCAATTAACCTTTTTAACTGGCTCCTATGGCTAAAATGCTTTCTTAAAAGGCTGTTCAAGTTAGGGCCATAGCTTTCTCTCACTACTCCTTTTCTCTCTTTGTCAGTATATCCCAGTTGTACAGCATGCCCTAATGAGAATTTCTGCATTGTATCAGTATACCTACAAATCTGGCTCATAGCACTGCAAGTATCTGATTAACAGATGGGCTAAACCCTTTATTTTCTAAAAGGCATTGCCTTGTACTCTTGTACGTTAAGCAGTTGTGCACTCAGAGCAGTTAAGTGAGTGAAATTTCTCATTCCCACTCCATTTTACTGTATGGTCAGCTCATCCACTTCAGCAGCACTGGGTTTTTATTTTTCCTATGACCAAGAGCCACGACAGCAGTAATGTTAAGAGTACCAAACCTTTCTCAAAAGCCACATCAAAGATGGAACTAGAAACACCACACCAGTGAAGTCAGAACCCAGCAATGGTCACAACCTGTTAGTGTTGTGAGAGCTGGTGCACAATTCCAGTCAAGGCTGGTTATTCCAAAAATTCCAGTCTGGAAGGGCACGAGGACATTTCAGTAACTTCCCAAGATGTTACTGCTTACACAGACTCACCAAGATATCAGCAGCAAGGAAATGCTGAGGGGATTTGAATAAATTCAATCTCTAATAGGCCGGTGTTGGATGTGAAACTGCAAATATTAACTACCTCCCCAAAACCCAGTGCCAAAAGGGTAGCTCTCCCAGCCAAGCCAACAGCACCCTCATTTTCAGAGATACATGGCACCTATAGCTTGGTTCCAATGGGAATGTCACTGTTCACTACCATGGGAAGCTTGAGCTCTCCACCTCTTCCTGTTTTAGTTTACTGATTGTGGTTTATGCTTATCTGTCTGCCATGAATGTCATGAGGTTTAATTAGTTTTGGTCTGCAAAACACACTGAGCTCCCCTGGAAAAGCTGTATATGCAATCACAGTAGGATCCCTGCAAGATAATTTTCTTGGCATCCCCAGAGGATCACGCACAAGCAGCCAGAGGAGAACTCCAAAGACAAGGTACTCGAAGCACTAAACTCTCTGCAATCCCCGTCTGTAGCTCAAGGACCAGAAATTTCAGGGGCAGCATTTTGGTGCAACACATAAGAAAACTGCTGTGGGAGTTACAGAAAAGTGTTGGCAAAAACATTATCAACAGCATCTTTCAGCATAAATAAAGCAAGTAAAAAAAACCCAAAAAAACCCCAACAAAAACCTTAAAATGGAAATATTAGGGGGGGGAAATGGAAATCAACAATACTAACAAAAGCACCATGTGGTTTTCTTAAATATCCCAAACAGCTTAAAGTTGCCCAGACTCCTGTACTCATTAACTGTTCAGGACACAGATTTATTTATTTATGGCTCAGAAAAGAATTCCCAGCTCAGAAGCTTTCCAAAGAACAACGCCCCCCCCAGTTCTGCATGGGCACCTCAGCCAACTTTCTCTGCCATTTCTTATTCTGATGCTAATGCAGTTCAAACAACCCAACCCTGCATTTTTTATCTATGCAATAAGCCTATCTTTAGGTCACTTAGTTGTGTCAGTTTAAATCACAACATTCCCATAGAGAAAAATGTGATCATTTTATTTACTTCTGGGGACAGAGAAGGCAGAAGAAAAAAAAGCTCATTATAAAAGCATTTTTTTTTTTTGTTTGTGGTGCTTAATTCAAGGCCCTCTGAAATCTATTTGAATTTAAACAGCAGCTGAACCACAACAAACAACAAATTTTAATTAAGATTTGCAGTTACCTTCAAGACAAGGTACCCTGAAAAAACCTGACCATGTACAGGCCTATCATATAATCATATAATATTATTAGGTCTTATCCAAAGTCTGCTAGAATAAAGGCCAAGATTCTATTGATCTCTGTGGGTTTCAGATCTCTCTCCTTTGTAAAATAAGCCTGGATTCTGCTACTCCAGTTTTCACAAGCATCCACACAGGAATATTCACAGGGCTTCTCAAAAGAGGGAAAAACCGTGAAGTTGAAGCCATCCATGAAAGGTACTGGATTTATTCCAGATGTGGAACTGTTTTTAATTAATTTGGAAGCATTTGAAGTACTCACTCATTAAATATGCTTTGTATTTTACACATGCATATAAGAGAGTAAGAAGACCCAATATCGAAGCCAAAATCATAATGTCTTATTAAAAAGACTCTGACACCACTTTTACCAAAATTATGCTCATATGAAGACAAGAGTTACAGCACTGCCAGAACACACCAACATCCAAAACATGCAGTTCCTGCACTGCCCATCCATCCCCAGGCAGCCTCACCTTGACCTGCAGAACTCACTGGTTAGGAGCTCTCCTCTCTCCACTCAGTCCTGCACCTCTCCACAGGACACTTCCCACTGTGCCCATCCCCACCACACAGGGCAATCCTTTTAAGCTCAAGATAACTTCTCTACAGAAGGATGAAACAACTTATGGCAAATCTACGTGCCAAATCATCATTACTGGTAAAAATCATAGGATATCCCGAGTTGGAAGGGACCCACAGGGATCACTGAAGTCCAGCTCCTGACCCTGCACAGGACAGCCCCCCAAGAATCTGACCTGACAGTGCTGTCCAAATGTTCCTTGAACTCCGTCAGGCTTGGTGCAGTGACCACTTCCCTGGGGAGCCTGTTCCAGTGCCCAGCCACCCTCTGGATGAAGAACCTTTTCCTGATATCCAACCTAAACTCTGCCCAACACAGCTTCAGGCCATTCCCTTGTAGCCTGCCACTGGCCACCAGAGAGAAGAGATCGGTGCCTGCCCCTCCTCTTCCTCTCACGGGGATGCTGAAGACCACAATGAGATCTCCCCGAAGCCTCCTGTTCTGCAGGCTGGAGCCAGGCGAGAGGGAGGCTGTGCACAGAGGCAGGGGCAGGTCCACAGACAGAAACTCAGACGAAGCATGGGCACGCTTCTGCTCCGTCTAAACGTGTCTCAGGACACCGCGCACCGCAGCGGTGGGACGCTCCTTGAGAAGAGCTCCTGTACCAGCGCACACTACACCCCGGCGAGCACTGCTGGGTGTTCCGGGCACGCAGGGGCTGCAGGCTGGGCCGGCTGCGCCCACGCCCGGTGCAAGCCCACCCGTGGGCGGCCCGCTCGCGGTGCTCCCCGGCGGTGCCAGGCGCCGGGATCGGCGGCTCTCGCCTCCCCTCTAGCGGCTGACCCGCCGCCGCTCCGGGCCCCGCTGCCAGCGCCACGGGCCGCACCGGGCGCCGCGCGTCCGTCCTCCTGTCCTGGCACGGCCACCGCGGCCTGGGCTCCGTGCCACGGCCGGACAGCAGGACTGCCGCACAGGGAAAACGCACAGGGCAGAACCGAGCACATCTGGGCAGAAGCACAGCTCTCCTGCTTCCACGGAAGACTTTCCGTTCTGAGATGAGGTGAGCAAAACTGCCATAAACTATGAAGAACCACAACTAAGTTCAGAAGAGTTATATTTTTATTTATCTCTCAGAGATCCAAAAGAACCACGTATTTGGTGACAACAAAACTCTCAAACTTTTCCTGCTCTAAGACTAAGTTTTATATCAGACAACAATGGTTTTGTCTCCAAGGGTCAAATTTAATTCCAGTGATCACCAAGCAGGTCAGTTTCTCAGGGATCGCAATTCTACCAAGTGCTACCAAACTGTGTATGATGTTCTGTTCACAACCAGCACAGCAACATTAAAAACCCCCGAAACTTCACACTTCTTCACAAGTCATAGTTTTTTTTTTCTAAAAAAAAACCCAAGCAGGAACATTCCAGTTTCTTTCCTTTGGTTGCCAGTGCTAAAATATGCTAACAGCATTAAGGCAAGGGACGACTTGAAGAGCTCACAATCTGTATTCAGCATAATTAGCAGATGCCAATTTAACTTATTACTGCTTCTTATACTGCTTTCTATATTATAAAAAGGATGTCAATGAAAACCTGTTATCTAAATGACTGTTTTCTCAGTGCTGATATAAAGCAACAATAATGGAAAAATAAAGAGTCACTGAGCATGTGTTAAAAAATATCTGATTTTGAAATAACATTATAAACAGCTGCAGTAAAGAAAGAAATTAATGCCTGCAGACAGGACTTTTCTGTCTTCCTTCACACTTTGTATTTTTAGCCTGTTTTTAAAGTAATTACATATTTGGTGGCATTCCTGGTTATTCAAATAAGCAGTGCAACATTCCTGGCAAAGCGACACCACTAAATCAGGTTGCTCAACTGTCTCAGCCACTTAGGATTGCAAAGCATGAGAAATGAGCACCCTTAAGATGCATTTTCCATGCAGAGAACTAACAGCTAAGAAGTAAGAACACAAATAACTATTAAAGAAAGCAAAGCAAGCCCTAAAATCAGCCCCTTCCAAAATGCCAAATAACGGGCTGTGTCACAGCTAAAGGGACAGTTACAGAGAGCACTTCTGCCTGCCTGCAAAGCAGAAACACATTAACACATTTTATAAAACAATGCCCTCTTGAACTAAGAGGCTGTTGAAAGATGTATCCAGCACACACACACAAAAAAAAGCAGCGCGCACCAAGGTTGTGGATTAAACAGGTTTCTAACACATAAATGACATAATGATCCAGTCCAGGCATCATTCGCTAATTCTGCTTGTTGAAGATGCCTCCCTGCTTACAATTCTGCATATTACAACGCAGAGCAAAAAAACCATTTTAATAAACTATCTTCTGACTCTCAGGCTAAGTTGAAGAGCCTTGTAAGGCTATGCTTCTCCACAGCTTTAATCGATTTCAGCTATAACTTCATTTGCCATGCCTAACAGACAGTGTAAACTTCACCCTTCCCAAGAATTAAGAAGAAAATAACATTTCATACTCCCCCACAAGCAGCGTGTGGAAAGCACAAAACAGAACCGCTGCACACATACCCCCCAATTAAACCGGTCTCTGTGGAAACTAATAACTTTCCACAGTATGCACTGTAATCCAAGTAGTAATTTTAAACAGGCATAAGCTGCAGTGTGCTGAACTAAGGCATTCTTACCTTGCAAAGGGTGCTTGAAGACATTTAGTTACAGTAAGAGAGGAGAACATGCACGTTGCCAAGTATTTGCCGTGCACCGGGGCTATGCCTTACCCCACATCTGTGCACGCACACACCAACTGGGTGCGTGTGCTCCCTAGGCAGAGAAAGAGCACCAGGAAAGATAAGCAGCAGCAATAATGCCCCAGCTTTATGTCTCAATCAGCAACGAGCTAAGCTGGAGGAACCATTTGTGATGAAAAGGGAATTCCAAGAAACAACATCTTTTTTTCTCCTCTGGATGCAAAGAGCTTTGCTTGGGTGACCTATAATACCTTAACACAAAAATCTTCCCAACCCACCTCCCTCCTGAGCCAAGGAGTTGCACATGTCAAATGACACCACACAAAAAATGCACAAAGACTTTAACAAAAATACTAAAGAACCCCTTACCTTTTAGTCAGAATAAGTGACAGACAACAGTCATGAGAAACTCAGTTGGCACAGTTGCTGAACGTATTTCTCTGCGGACTTCTTTTTAGTGGTCCCAAAAGCACTGAACATAAAAAACCTCCAGCCTGCCTGCTTCATTCTTCAGCAACAGAGATACATGCTGTCACGGTAACGCAAAAAAAAAAAGCAAAAGGAACTATAGATCTTAGTTTTTAAAGCCTTTGTGCTTATAGGAAAGAAAAAGAGGGAGTAGGGAAAAGAGGGAACAGAGCAAACACTTTTTCTAAGAGAAATGTGGTCTTGGCTATGTAAGTAACCACAGCACAGAAACATTCAGTTTGAATTTCCCTGTTTGCAAGCTCCTTTGGAAAAATAAAAAAAAAATTCGGTCTTTAGGGGAAAAAAATCAAATGCATGGATGGGGGGAAGGGAGAGGAGGAGGGTACTGCTCCTATGTGACATACATATGGAATGAGCATTAGAACAATGCTGACAGGACAGCTAAGCAACTGCACTCTGGGGCAGCAGTTTTCAAAGCAGAGCTTTTGCAGCTTTGCAGAAAGGATAGGAAAACAATTCAAATAATAATTTAAAAAAAGCCCTCCGCAAATGGGGGGAAAAGAAGAAAAAGGAAAGAAAAAGAAAAGAAAGGCGCTGTTAATTCAAGAGCAACTACCAGACTGAAAAAAAAAGAAAAAAAATAGTTGGCTAATTTCTGAAAGGGGGGCGGGTGGGAACCGCCGCGACTGCTTCCCAGCGATGCAAGCAGAAGCCTTGATGTCTAGTGCACTTACATTTTATGCTGCGCACAGTGGGTCCCCTCCTCCCTGCCTGCCTCCCTCCTTCTCTCCCTCCCTCCCTCCTTCCCTCCGCCCTCCCTGCCTAGGAAGCTCTCTCTCCCAGGGGACAAGAATTCCAGTGGACCCAATTAACACTGTACTTTGCTGGCTCCTTGGTATGATCGATATTAAATAAGAGGAGTTTTAGCAGCATTGAAAAATAAAGCAGCCATGTAATGTGTGGCTGATGGAGACTGCATTTTTCCTCCTACGTCTCTACTCCCCCAGTCTCGAAACGATCCAACGCAGCAGAAAAAACACAATTTCAAAAGCATGTGCCAGCACCAGTGATCCAAGCTGCATCAGATATTTGTTAGGAACTTGATGGGAGCCCTCGGCTGCTCATTTCACTAGCTTCGGCAGTACTTTAATAAAGTGGATTTACAAATCAATGGAAGGAATCCAAAGGTTCACAAACAGGCTCTTTCATCAGGTCCGCTGCCTGACCGTACAGGAAGTTTGCTGAAGGGGTCTGGGGACTGTTTCACCAGCACACTTGTTTTCAATGGACTCCCAACAACATGACTTGTTTGGTTTGGTGAAAGAAAGGCAGTAAGAGGTTCACTGCTTTAAGGGAATGCAGCCTAGTGTATTTACTGCTTCATTCCTGCAGCACGTGTGACAAGGCATCCTACAAATTGCAAATTATTTTAATTTGAAGGGGGAAGTTGTTGGGAGGCAGTAACCTTCTTTGGTCCTGTTTTCCCTGATCTATCAATCACCGATTGCCATGTAAAAACAATCTACTCCAGGCTCTCTCTACAGAGGAAAAGCAATTACTAGCATTAACTCTTGCAGTTGCAAATTAATACAATACAGTCCACAACTGATAGAGTCTGCCTGCAAAGCCATTAATCTAAGAATAAATGGGCGGTTTGCTTAAATCCAACTGGACTGAAATTCACAGGTTAAGTGCTCCCCTTTCCCTTATTCTATTTGTATTTGTAGAACTCAGTGGAAAGAAAAGAAAGCCATATTTATTTGCTGTGGCCAGTACAATTC
Organism: Oriolus oriolus; assembly: GCA_013400235.1. NCBI lineage: Eukaryota > Metazoa > Chordata > Aves > Passeriformes > Corvidae > Oriolus > Oriolus oriolus. The sequence goes on along the minus strand of VXBT01003514.1, from coordinate 1,579,369 downwards.
CAAGCTAACAGTATCCTTCAGTTAAACTGCCTACAATTACAAGATTTCAGCACCAGTAGCTGCTTTTCCTTTTTTGTTTCTGGGGTGGCCATGATCTTCAAATTAAACCCAATAAATAGCACTGAGCAATATCCTTGATTGAACAGCTGGGTTGACCACTGATTTGAATCCATCTTGTTAAATTAATGTTAGATTACATTTCCATACAAATAAGATCAATTAAAAATACTCATAAAACCATGCGATCAAAGGCAGTGAAGAGTTAAATTAATTAACTCAAAAGGCCTCCAATTAAATAATGTTAAGGTTATGATTCTCCCTCTAGCTAACAGAGGGAAAAAAAACAGCAGCAGGACAAATTTCTGTTAGTGACTACAAGCAGTAGATCCAAATATCACACCATTTGTCACAAATTCTTTATGATGCCAAGCAACATCCTTAACAGTTAGATAAACATGGGGCATGCCGAAATCCCAAGCAGTGGTCAACTATCCCAAGAGATATCACAAACCAAAGGTTCATTTACATGAGAAGATCCAAAAGAGTGCAGCTATACTGCTTATGGACACGAAGGCATGTTTCTTGAGCTACAGTAACTCCCGGCTCATGCACTTGCACCTGTATTTGTAGTGAAGATGCTGCACTTCACAAATATCTTTTAGCTGACATGGTTTTTCTGAGCAAAAAGGGTCAGGGAAGAAGTACCCCTGATTCGCACAGCACTAAGCAGGACAAAACTGGGTGACAATTTGAGAGAGAGGCAAATAAAAAACCTTCACTGGAAATGTCAGGATTTTATGTAGATCATCATGCTTCACAGTTGTTACTGATCCAGCACCACAGCATGGCAAACTGGATTTGCAATGAGATAGAGAGATCACTGGTAACACCACCCTGGATAGCCCAGAGTTGGCAAAATTACATTTCTCTTTCAGTCCCCTACCCTAAATTAGGGGGCAATGCTAATTGGCTACAATGCCCCTGAAAGTGGCCTAAACCTTGTACACAATGCTTCTCCGGGCAAGGAGATCAAATCATTTGGCAATTGCTTTGGGACAACATCAGAGTGAATGAAAACATACACACGCTCACCCTGGCAATCAAATTGTTTACACAGAAAAACACTTTAATAAGGATATAATGCACTGAGTCTATACTGGCTATGGAGGCCCAGTGGGTAGCTGCATTTTGGGAAAGGTTGAGGTTTACAGCTACACAGGGGCACATAAGGGCTCTTGGAACCTATAAATGATCCTTCAGTTTGTCTGTCATCTCAACACGCCCAGGCACTGGGAATGTCTTTATTATCCCCATTTTGGAGATGATGATTTGATGACTGAAAGCCTAAATTGCCTCCCCAAGGAGATGCAAAATGTGTTGGAGAATAGCAGGAAACTGATTCCAGGCTTTTCAAGTCCCTTACTTGTGAAGACTGTTCTTGTTTCAAACACAATCAACTGAATTTGACATATTTTTAAAGTCAAGCTTTGTTCCTTAAAAAAATATCAGCACCATTCTAGACTACTCAAGCTTGAATCAAAGCACTATTCATGGTATTTGAGGAGCACCTGTACTCCTTAGAAATTCTGCATGTGTATTCACTCTCAAGTTTTATTCCAATTAAAAATTCACATCCTTTTACTAGAAAATAATTTGGAGATTGTTCGACAACTACGATTACAGTCCCTGTTTGGCAGGACATTTCAAGCCAGTGGGGAGTTCAGTGAAAGGACACCTCATCTGTGTGAAGAAAAAAAGGATAGAAAACATTTCTCAAAATTAGCCAGTATGCCAGGATCAGACCAAGTTATTGGTCAATGTCCTCTTAAAGTAAAAAAATATTGAATGCCACAGTGAAGGTCCTGGTTCCTGGCTGCCAACAAAACAAGCCCTTCTGCTGCTGGAGGCAGGGAAAGAGGGATGTGCTGCGGTCCTGACCCGGGCAAGAGACTCCTAAGAAGAGCCTGCCATGCACAGACCTCCTGGTGAACTGCCTGCTCTACCTGGAGGCCTCGTTCTCCCTGGACAGCCTCTGCACACCCCACCTGACAGGGACAGTCCGCAGAGATCAGCACCACCCAACATACAGGCCACCACTGCTGCCACCATCAGACACGGGGCCCTGATAATCCCACAAACAGGATCCACAGAACAGGACATACTTAGCCGAAAATAATTTGGAGGAAAAAGCACTGTTCTCAGAATTTGCTTTATTCACATGAAAGGCAACTCGATGTAAGCTGTAAGGAATACCTAGCAGAAGTCCAAGATGGAAAGATGCATCAAAGAAAAAGAGCTGCTACCAAAAGAAAAAGAAGTCAGTATTACTACCTGAGGGCAGGAACTAGTGATTGCTAAGGGGGCAATACAATGCGACCCAGAGGAGAAACTAGGAAAATGTCTCTCTTTTCTCCTTCAGAAACTATATTGGGAATTTATAACTCTTTTTGGAGAACCATAATCTATCTGGGTGCCCCCAATAACATATGACCAAAATTGCAAACATGGAAGATTAGCTACGATCAAAGATAAATGGTGTAACAATTTCTAACAGCTAATCCACTTTATTACAGGCATCATCAACTCTGTTCATTATATAAACCTCACAATTCAACTGTTCTCAAAGACTACAGCCTTTGGCAACATTTAAAGTTGCTTACATTTTCTTTCAAATATACTCATTTTGATTATTAAAAGGGAAATAAATTGGTAGGCTTTTCTCTCTTTCTTTATATGTGTTTTCATAAAGTACAACAGATACTAGAAATTACAAAAGAAGAGAAAACATTTAACATTTAACACACCTCAGCTTCATAACATAAATACTCAAAAACAGAAACAAGGCTGAACACGTGGTGATGTGGTCTTTGCTCAAGAATGTGAAAAAATGTCTGCGGATATTTTAAATATTTACCAAATGAAGGGGATGTATATCAGGTTGCAGAGCTGCATTAAACACACTTTCAAAGAGATGATGATTCATGTTAATGTACATCAGTAGGGCTGGAGGTTTGCTTTGTTCTTTTTAATTTCTAATTATATTTTAGTATCAGAATAAACAGAAAGAACACATAAAGGCAGAAACTAAACCTAAACTAAAATAAAGGAAAAACAACCTTTTAAGGCACTTAACATCAGAGAAGGTTAGTCAGCCAATTACAATTTACAACCAGGCAGTAAACCACGGTGAGGTTCAGCTGACTAATGCTCTGCACCATTATGTAGCAAGCACCAAAGATAAAAGGCCAATTTCCCATTTGAAAATTGGGTTTCAGTAATGTGCAGCTGCCAGTCTGTGGGGCTGGGTGATTACCTCCCTGACGGCATCCACCACGGAGGTCCAACAATCCCAAATGGAGCTGCAGTGCCCACTGCATCCCCTTCCATGCCCCAGCTCTTCAGAAGGTGTTCATACATCCCAGCTAGGCATGAGGGGCTCACTGTAGTCTATGCCAAAGCAACTGTGCTTTGGTGAACTGGGAATTGGGAAGTCTTGTTTACATACTCACAATGCTAACAAACTCTCTAAAGGCACTTTATTTCAAGTGACCAAACAATCCTGACTGGATCTAATTTTCACGTTTCTAAAGTCATTACTCAGTGGGTATGCAAAACAGACCCTCCTGAGAAAGGTCCTACAAAACATGATAGAACACAAACTTACAAAACAATAGTTATTTCTTACCATTGCCACCAGAGATGCTCTTTCTCTGTAGGAGCAGGGTGGTGAATGACACTGTACCCAAAATCTGACTGCAGCACAGATAAGCAAACCTAAACTAAATTTAAACAAGACCAAACAGCATTGCTGTTCACACCAGTGAAGCTGCAAATATCAGCACAGATCACATAAATCTAAGCAGGGTCCAGGAGGCTCTGACCACTGACCATACCATGATAAAGCATCTGCTACCGTGGCTTCATGGCAGACAACCACTCAGGCAAGCTTGGTTAAAGCAGCTGGGACATTTTTTGTGCTTCTGACTGTAGCATTAGAAAGATATATAATTTACTGGGGAGGAAGAAGCTCTTTCTAGAACAAACTGAATTAAAAATAATATTAAAAATAACATCAGAAGAAATTCATACTACTCAGCTGTATGTGCTTGGTTGTGGTTCCCAAGGCAGCTAGAGGTAGTACAGTACAGCTCCTGGGGTACCTGCCTGCCCCACTGAGTACACAGTCAGCCGGGGACGCTGCTGCTGCCAGCTTGATGCAGCCCATCCTACCAGGTGTTTAGGGCTGTATGTCTCACCCTGATCCTGCTCACATGGAGCATGAACACAGGACAGAGCTCTTCTCAAGCAGTTTTTCTATACAACACCTCCAATCGCTTCTCTCAGTGCAGACTGAGTTACCACACTTTGGTTCCTTCTCTGCAGCGAGGAAACCTTCCCCCACCGCTCTGGCTTGGCAGCTCAGGGACAGAGCTGGCTCAAAAGCAGAGAGAGACTTGTATCTTAACAGAGCCAAAAGAGCCTGCAGTGTTGGTTAGGGCATACCAGCCAAAGTCTACTGAAGAAGCAACAACGTGGGATAGTGGGAAGGGAAAATAAGTATGCATAAGAGCATTACAAGTACCTAAGAAAATTGCTATGCAGTGGTCTGTGATTTCACTGAGAAGATTATATGATGGTATGGCTCCATTACTAATTTTGGTTACTGATACATCAGGCCTTTCTATAGGATATTGGCATACAACACGGAATATACTTTAAGTGTCACTTTGCTTGAATATATATCTCCAACACATGCTAATAACAGTTCAAATGAAAAACTATGCCACATGACAGATGCTCACATCTATTACCTTCAAAGACAGAAACTAACTGCTAAGCATCATTCCTCAGAAATGGAGAGAGAATGTGGGAAAAGAGATGGATAAATTTGGCAAGAGATTGCAAACGCCTAGGATTTCTGTCTCCCGCTCACTGCAAGCTTGCATCCTTTACTCCTTCTCCAGTTTTATTTTAGCAGCAACTTTTCTAAGCACCTTTTGCAAGCCAGCTCAAGTGAACACAAAGTGTGTTGGCACATCCCACCACCACAACCCTGTCACTGCGGTCAAGCAGACAAAACCCTCATCAATGTATTTTCAGAATACGCGTTGCATAGGAGTAGTCAAAACCACTCACAACCACCTGTTATATGTGGACACCTCCTCTGAGAGTCTCCTTCTGGGAAGATTCTGGAAACATGCAGTTTGTAGGGGATCTTCAGGCACACCAGGAGGGGGTGATTACTGAGCTCACCCTCCCATTTGAGGGGCATCCCTTAAGGTCAAGCTGTAGCTCAAGTATGTTAGTCCCAGATTAGTAGGTAAAAAGACCATTTTCTCCTTCGATGCCTTGTTTTCCACTGGTTTGGTAATGATTTTCTCACCAAAGCTCTTCCCCTGCCCACTCTCCCCCCAGAAATGCTTCATATTCTATGATCTGCCTATATAGGTCTCAGTTACCATTTAGACAGGAAGAAAGAGAAAATAGAGAAATCACTCTGAAAGACCATCTATTTCTAACAGGTTTCCAGCACGGCCAGACTGATGTGCCTGTTATTAGGAGAGGCTGGATTAGTGTAATTGTCTTACAATTTTGACAGCTTCTGTCATTCTCAGAACAGATGTTCTGCAAGTTCTGCCCGATTTCCTAAATGTCATTAAGTCATAATTTCCATCCATTTTGGGGAGGTCTTCTGAAGCAAAATGCAGGGGTCTTTAATGTTACTTGTGCTCAGGACTACTTCTTCAAAGGATACAAGGCTGGTTGCTATGGTTGCTGAAGGTTAAAACTCTCAGGGCTGATACCTTTATCAAAGCCAAGCACCAGCTGTGGGAATGAGTCCTGAAGGTTGTGGATGCTCCACAAAAGCAGCTTCAGGGCTAGAGGTCCTGGCAAAGGGAGCTGGAAGTGAGCAGATGAAAAAATGCAGCACCTTGTTAGAAAAAGGCAACTGGGATGGTCCAGCCTTGATGGATTGGTAGAAGAAAGGAACGTCCCAGTAAAAAGAGAAAACAATAAAGGTTCAGGTCTCCCCTTTCAACTTAGTTTCAATGTATATGACTCCAAGTCTGGCACAGTAAGAGATATGTATCAGCCCTCTGGTAATTCTGGGACCAAACAGCATTCATCAACATGGGCTTCAAATCCCAAAGGCAGGGAGGATGGTAACTCAGCAGGTACAGTCTGCTTTTCAAGGCAATCCTCAGCCAGCCTCACAAGGACCTCCAAACTCTTGGTTTACTATCTCCAGCAAAGATGAAAAAACAAAGCCCAGAAGAATCCATTTTCTTTAGATTCTATACTATTGTCATGAGAAGAAAATTTACAGCTTCATCTGTTTTCCTAGCCTGTCTTCAACTCCCTAAACCAACACAAGGAAGAGGGGAGAGGCAGCCCCGGCTGCCACTTTCCTAAGTAATTTTGAACTCATCCTTCCTCAGCAAGTAGCAAGGTCAAGAGCAGTGCTGGACATCCATGACAGGAGACTCAGTGGGCAGAAGACAGAGCAGCACCATCTCCACCATGTGTGCCATGATTCACTTGTGCCAGGGCTCAATGATCTCCACTCCAAAACTCAGGTTGGGGTCTGTAGCTTACACACTGTATCAGAGTTCAAACCCAGACTTCACAGCTCAACTTCTGATATTTTACACGGAATAAAAACGTCAGAGCAAAAGACATCGATGTCACCGAGCCATCTCCAACCCCATCTGAAGGAAGTAAACCTAGTGAAAATGTGACAAAAGTCAGAACTGCAGCCCATAATATCCAGCACTATACAAAAATGAGGGCAGAAAAAGAGGAATGGGATAAAATGCAGCATATCCTGTGAGGTTCAAGTTGTGGCAAATGATGGAGACAAGAGGTCAGGGTTCACCACATAGAAAGCAAAGACTTCAGTTTAATTGTTACTAAGCTACGTGGTACATGAATAATAGGGTTTATGGACGTTCCTGGCAGAGACAGAGGGAAACCCATCCTCTTGGGGCAGCTAAGTGCTTGACTTCTGTGTATTTTTATGTGTTTGTCAAACACTTAGACACTATAGGCACTTAGAATCCTTTAAATAAATAAAATGCATTGCGTTAGTTCAGTGCAAAAAGGCACTGTATCAATGCATGTTAACTACTTTCAATGGAAATTATAACAGGGTATGGGCATAAGTGCAGCCGAAAGAAAAGCCTAATAAAAATAAGGTAGCAAGGAGAGAGGGGAGGAAATGTAAGGCTGGCAGAATTGCAGCCTAAAAAAAAAATCAGAACAGTAGATCTGAGAATAGCTCAGATCATAAGATAGGAAGGGAGAGAAAGCACCTCCCGTTTTACTGCGATTGGGCCAGCTTACATTTCATTAGAGGGAATCCAGGATAGGCAATTGTGTAATCAAGAGCCAGACAGCTTTACTCATTTATAATTAATTCAGAGTACTTTGAAAGTGAGCTTAGAAAATAGCCAAGTGCTTCCCTTCAAGGAAACCTCTTGTAATGTTTCTGCAGGGCACCGCAAGCAAAGCAGAAGTTGTTCAGCTGAAGACAAAAGGTTTTCTCCTGACATAAATGAATAAAGTGTTACCACAGGCAGTGAAGCAGAGAACATGGCCCATCTTGAAGGAAGGCTTTCACCCAAGCACTGTATTTTTACAGCAAGTAACACCATTCTGGACTGTTTTACACCATTTTAAGGGTCAAGAGAAGTCTCAATACATTATGGACTGAGATGCAAACTATTCAGTCTTCTATTTACTGTACATAGACAACTGTTCCCTTAGAGGCAAGCACGACTTTTGGCTCCAAAACCACAAGCAGCACTTCCATCTACCCACAGCACTTGCCAGAAGAGTGGGCCTTAAAGCCCAGCAGGGTTGCACTGTCCCCCACCCTTCCCAGCCACCATGCAGTGAACTGCGTTGACAGCAGAGCCCTGCACGCTGGCACTGCTTGTTTGTTCAGATCCTCAGGTATTCATTAGCTGTCCTGCGCCCACACAAATAATTCACAAAGTTAAATGCCGCCTTCCGTTTCGTGTAGTTACTAATTTATCCACACTTAGCCTCTCATCTGTAATTCACATTGACATTAATGAAGAGACAAATATGTGTGTAACAGAACAGAGGCAGTCCAAAATAAATGAGAAAAAATGTGGTCACCAGAAACAAATCATACATTCAAAACTGAATTGTGGAAATCACCGGAGTGTTGAAATCAAGTGAGAAGGAAAACGTACCAAAACCACACACTTGGACTGGGGGAAGAAGGGGGGTGCAGGGATGAAGTTGCTAACACATACAATCAGTCTCAGCCTCATGGAAAAGAATATAAATATTTAGACATGAACAGACCTCTTAAAATACAGTTGCAGAGTCTGCTGGCACATGGACAAACATACAATAAGCCCACCAATGTGGAGACACAAATCAGGTAAATCAGACATGAAATTGGCAGGCAACATGTGCAAGATGCATTTTGTAAAGGCAAAAATGTGTTCACCACCAAATACAAAGATGATTTTCCAAGACAATCTGAAGCTGCACTGTAAAAGAAATAAATATTAAATATTTAAGGCTGTTCACCTAAATGCTATCAACTGAAGCACATGGTGGTGGCTTTTTCCTCCACCAGCACTCTTCTTGCTACAATAAAAAATGAAGGATTTAAAGAGAAATACTTGAACAGTCTTGCTACTTTGAAAGCCAAACATCTTCACAGATGACCCTGAAAGAGTTAACTGCTTCAGTGCTCAGATATGCTCCTTCCCATGTCTCACAGTAAGTACTAGAAGATTTATGTGCAATGAATTTGCAATTACTGATCCACACCAGCTGGGCTGTCAATCAGCTTGCCTGTACAGTGCATGTCTTCACCTCACCATGTTCTCCTTGCATGTAGAAGCACACACAAAAGAGTGTAATTCCTATATTCCTACTAACTGGAATAGGTGAAATGCTGCTTTGGACTTCTGTTGCTACTCCAGTCTAAGACAGGCATTATTTTCTCACCATGGTGTCCAGGAGAACAATTCCAGTCATGACTTTGAGACATCAAAGAGTATTTCAAAAGCGGAGTGACATTTCCTACCAAGGCTATTCCCATCAGAAGTCATTTGCAGGGAATGCAGGTTATGAGGGAAATCTGAGAGGGATGCCCTAGGATCGGGACACAAAATTCTCCTACACTGGTATATGAGGTCCAGATACAAGGATTAAAGAAAAGAAAAAAAACCTCACAACCCTATGGAAGTCTTTAATTATGATTTTACCCAGATAAAAAAGTACAAGGTTTTCATACAACTAGATATAGGAACTTCAGGATATTCAAAAAGCTCATCCGATTCACTTAAAAAGTATTCTCTCTCAATAAACACTAAATGCCTTCATGGGCGTCTCACAGTTTCAGCTCAGTATACACGAAAAGTTCATGAAAACAGGTGTCCTACTCAAGGTCACCAACCAACCCATTTTAATGGATTATCATTTATTTCTTTAATACTTGGAGTTGTTCTTAGCACCACCACACATTCTTTACTTAATTTCTCAGCCATATGACTAAGGAAAATGCTTGAATCAATAAACCTTCGCAGAACAACAGTAAGCAATATAACCAGTGATTAAATCTTAGTTTTGATGTAGAATTCAGCCTGAAGAAACATAATTAAAAAAAGAAAAACCTAACCACAAAGCTCAGAAAAAATATTTTCCTCTCCTGTTTTCTAAGACTTCACTAAGCCATATCCCTGAAATAAAAAAAACAAAACATCATAGACATGGCATCATCCTTGAGACTTTGCCTGTTACAACATGATATTGCCCCAGGCTGTTGTTTTTGCACCTGCATTTCACTTCCTAACCTGGGTTACAGAGAACATGATTTCTGAAAGGTTAATTAGCAGCTATGTAAACAGCAAATCCTCGCTATGTATCAGAGTGAGTGTGTTCTACTGAAAAGGTTGAGCATCCTGCAAAGGGCAGGACTTTGAGATACAGCACCAAGCCAGATCCTTTAGCAGGACCCATAAGTTTTTCATGTCCATAGAGGCCTTACCAGAGCATTCTGGAAATTTTCATCCAGGCTCGCCTGCCTATAAATAGAGCTGCAGCTCCCGGGGGCCGTGTGGCTGTGTGCTGCTGGTGTGCTCCGAGTTGCTAAGGAGATGGCAGAGCGAAGGCACGAACCGCGTGGGGAAACCGAGAGGAAAGCAGCACCGCTCCGGGGCCTGGCTGGGAGCCAGGGAGGTATCCTCCTGCGGCTATCCTCTGGATCAGAAGGAAAAAAAAGAAGAGAAAAAAACGGATGGAGCTTCCCTCTCAGCCTGACACAGGCCAGATGCTGGGAACGCCAGGGCAGGCATTCCCATCAACAGACTCCTGAATAAATATAACAAACCATCAACCTTCTGGGCTCTTGCAGCATCCCTGTTTCCTGAATCCAGACCTGGGTTCTTTATAACGGAGGAAAGTAATTATAGCTTATATTACAGAGCTCCAACTAAAGGAAAAGGAATTTCTGAATCCTTTTATAATTTGCATGTAGACTTGCAAACAAAGACGGATAGGCCAAAAGTCATGCTTTGAATTGTAGCTGTGGAACAAACTACCTAGAGGAACTGAAACTAGGATGACTCCTCATACAGAGTTTTCACATCTAAGCCAATTCATTTATCTTTGACTAGAGGATGCTTGATTGGACATGGTGTCTGGCTTAAGACAACAAAGGAAGATAAGAGTCATCCTGATTTAAGGTTGGATGCAGATACTACTGTCAATTAGCTGGTGAAACTACATCCCCAAATAGGAGATGACTCAAATCACAGTGACGGTAGCAAACATCAGCAAGACTGAGTGCACACGCTGACAAAAGGAGGTTTTGCATTTTCAGCATGAATGGAATTACAGTTTTACAGATATGTATCAGGCTTACTTAAAGTTTGTGCAGAAGCAACCTTACAACTGCTTCTGGTGGACTGGAAAACTGCTCAAAGATAAAGGTAACTACAAGAAAAATGTAAGAGCAATTTCTAAGAACAAAACCCTTAGTAAAACAAAAATGACAAAGAAAGGTGTAGGAACTCCTGAAAAGAAACAGGCAAACACAAAAAGAGCCAAGGTTTTTCCTGCAAATGCAGCAGAAATGCTCTGTGGCATTAGCTGTGGTTTCTCACAAGATCACTCGGTTGGGATAGAAAATTAAATGCTTTTGTTTCCCAAGACTCATCCATGGCTAAAATGACACATCTTAGCAGAACAAAAGCAGTCTCTCTTGCCAACAGTATAAACTCACCTTTCACTGAAAAACACAAAGACTTAGCAGAAAAGGTGTATTTTTCTTTGTGGTCACCGCTGTTTCAAGCCACGGAAGTATCAAAGTGTGTCTGACAGTTTCTCAATATTAGGTGAAAGAGAAAACCGAATTTTTTTTTCCCCGAGACAGCAGTGAAACCACACTAAGAATATTTGAAATAAAAAGCACGTCGAGCACGACTGATTTGAACTCTTACTGTCTTCCATCTTTCACAGACACTAATGCTAACAGTAACTCGCTAGCAACAAATTGATGGAAAGAGAAGGAACATATGATCACGGCTTATTTCCCAGTGTACATATTTCTTAATATAGAAAAGTGTATGATAGATCTGCCACCATCTGATCTTGATTGTTGTAAAACCAGTCATTCTGCCTTCATCTGCCAAAAGAGTTTGAGAATTACTGGGGATATTTTTGGCAGCCTTAAGAACACAGAAGCACTAAGGCATATTCCCAGAGGACAGCTGAAAGTTTCTCAATAATTTCTATCTGTTAAATGCCACTTTTGCACATTACTTGAGGATTGTCCAGTGCAATTTTAAGTTAATTAAGGAAGAGGAAAGTGGGGAAAGAGGCTTCAGATCTTACTGCTGTTACTGCTTTTCTTTTTTCCCCACAGAAGTATTATTTTTTATGACACTCTTAAAAAATCAGAAATCTGATCTTGTATCTAGTAAATTTTATGACATAATACATCCACTGAAGAGGCAACTTATAATAAAGATCTTATACAATATTATTTGGTCATAAATATAACCCTTAATGGGGTGGTGGGGGATCAACAACCTTCTCACATATAAAACCGGGGGGAAGTGGTGAGAGTTCTTATTCAGTGATACACACCACTTTTTGAAGACCTAACTTCACATTTTGATTTCTGGAAAAAAAAATATTTCTGCCCTGATTCAGCCACATTCCTTATGAAAAAAATAATTCTAATTTTTTCAGGAAATTACAAGGATGAATGAGCCAATGTAACTAACCAAAGTGTTGAATACAAATTATTTGTATGAGGAATATTATTATGGCCAAGACGCAATGGGCACAAATTGAAATACAGGAAACTCTTTTTAAATGTAAGAAAAAACCATACAATCATTTTTCCACCACGAGGGTGGTCAGGCACTGGCACAGGTTACCCAGAGATATTATGGAATCTCCCTTCATGCAAATGTTCCAAGCTCAGCTGCCTGTGGCTGTGAGCAACCTGCTCTCACTCAGCCCGCTCTGAGCAGAGGCTTGGACTAGACAGCCTTCAGAGGTGCCTTCCCACCTCAATCAGTCTGTGATTCTCTGACTATTAAAAACAAAGATCCAAATTTACCAATTGCGTCAAAGATGAATATCAAATTTAATCTGATCTCAGCTATAGAAATAAAGAATTTAATTTTGGAAACTTAAGCCATAAAACTGGTAATAAAATGTCTTTTTAAATGAACAGAAGTCATAAGTAATCATAGTTCACATTTGCTAGCCCATAGAAGAGAGTATACAAAAGAAAAATAGTATTTCTTTTTACATACCTTATATTTCCAACACTTGAAGTGCTGTGCCAAGAAGCTCTCCATTTTCCAATTAAAAGAACAGTTTTACAACACGGATTCTGGATTTATCTCTGCACATTGCTATAATAGTGTTGATGACTATGACCTCTTTTCCTGTCAATTTTCATTTCCATATGCCATCTGACTGACTGTCACACCTCCTGCATTTCCCTTCATATTTTCTTCATTTCCTAAGCTTTAAACTCATGTGGAGTTATTCAAAACCAATACCACAATAAAGCAAATAAACCACACGGCCCTTTGCAAGTGTAGGAGAGCTAGCAGCTATGAAAACCTCTTCCAGCCAAGTCAGAAACGCAGTTCACATCACTAAATGATGCTCTGTCCAGCACTGACTGTGAAATCCTTCAGTTATCACTTCCCCATCACTGCTAGAGTTGGAATTAAGTGGCATTAGCAGTTTCGGCATCATTGCCAGACATGCAGCACAGGTAGATTCACAGCTCTCTCAGACAGGTCTAAGAGGGACAGAAAAAATCTGCAGGAGCTCAACATCTGCCATGAGCAGAGGGCTGGAGCACGGACAGGAAACCAGAATTTGAAAAGCTACGCTGAACAGCAGCAGCTGAACAAGCAATATCTAGGGGCACACAAATCTGGAAGATAAGAGCGAGCACAGCAAACACAATGGTGCAAGTCACTAGAGTGCAGTGTTAGCGAAGGCAAGTATTTAAGGGCCAGCAAATTAAACTCACAGTCATCTGAATCCAGGTATTTCTACGCTGCCAGACGAAGAAACTTTTCAGTCTTCCTTTAAAACACAGATGTTAAAAATAATAAAAAGTGGTGAATGGGGGTGGGGAAGTGTCCAGTTAAAATATACTCAAGATAATAACCTCCTTACATACATTGTAGAAACTCTCAGCTCTCACTGTGCTGGTTTACTCTGCACATTTCTCTCAGCCAGGCTTCTGGGAGAGGAGGGAACTGTGGACAGACTCAATACAACGTTCAGGTTTGTGTGCATTAGCACTGTTAAAACATCCAAGCTGATGAGATTTAAAGGGTTTATTTCCCTGCTGAAGCAAAACCTTCCACTGGGTCAAAACTGAATGAAATTTGCATGAATGTGTGGATTCATACAAGCCTGTTTGATAAAAAGTCTACACTGAGAGGCCTGGGCTCCTTCTGAGCATTCACTGCCATCTCTCCAGAGGTTCGAGTTCCCTTTGCTGCCCTGATAAAGAGGCAGGGGAAAAATGGGAGCAGCAAGTATCACTTGCCTGACAATCAGCTCACACAGCTTTCAGAAGCTTATTGCTGTGAGTGCAAAGAGTTAAACTCCACAAGGCATGCTCTGATCTCACACATCAGTGAAAAAACAGCAGCAGCTCTACCCAAAGCAATGCTGCAAAATAAACACGAGGCTGAATCAGACCCATAAGCTCTTAAAGAGAACAGGGAGCTAGATATAGACATGAATTTCCCAAGGTGAACCACTTTTGTACCAATGCAGCCTCCAGACATTATTGTTTAACCTTCTTCAAGATTTAGGTTTGATTTCAGGCTAACAACAACCAGTTGGAACAGCCATATACAAAGTAAAGATGAAGAGCACTTAAAAGGGATGGGAGAATCCACCTGAAACAAACATTTGGTCAAACCTCGGGAGGGCTGAAAAATAAAATTCCTGTCAGCACAGTGGAATCAACTTCAGTTACACTCTTAATGATAACACTGAATTATCCACTTAGCACCTGAAGTTGATGCAAGCTAAGAAATTAAATGATGAAACCTTATTGGTGCACCTTTCATTATCTGGGCCGGGGGAAGGGTGAAAGGCGGGGAGGGGAGCAGTGCTGCTGTTTAAGCGACAAACAAAACTCTTAAAATTTCTCACTGTGTTAACACTGCCCATCTGCAGTCCCCACAGGGTTAAAGTTGGAGAGCTCAACCCTGCTTCTCAGTTTGGAGCTTTCTACCACTGTGACCAGCTGTTAGAGCTTAGGCATATCATCAGGAATCCAGTGACACAGCAAAGGTCTGAATGCACACATACATTTGTGACTCCCTGTAAGCCGAAAGCTGACCAAAAAATTATACCCATGACTAACAAGTCCCATCATGCCTTCTAAGCCACTTCAGTATAAACTGATACGAGAATGCAACATTCGTCAAAAACATTACCTTTTCTTAGCAAACTTTTTTGTTTAAGTCAAAGTGGGCATTTTCTGCTTTTTGTTTTGTTGACAGTATTAAAGACATTCAACTGTGATAAACACACGGCCACTTGCACGACAGATCCTGTTCTGAACCTTGCAAATACAACTAATTTTGTTTCCTGCATTGCTCTAAGGGGTCAGAAAGAAATCAGAATTTGATCACTAGTGCGAGCAGTAGCACATTTCTCTCTCCAAAATAGCTGTTACCCCAGGGGCATGAGGCATGGCTCAACCACTCTGGTCTGTGAAGCAAGTCCATCTCCATGCACAAGGGCTGTGGTGGTGCTTCATCATCCACCAGGCTTGGGAGAGATGTGACAGGAAAGCAAGGGGAGAGAACTGGCAGGGGATGGAAACATGAATAAAGATTAGAATCAGGGAATTAATGCCAAGCAAGAGGCAAGTATTTCCTTTTTTCCTCTATTTTTCTTTATTTTAACTTTCAAAACACTGCCAAGAGAAGGAAGGGGGAAAAGTTAGTGAGCGTGACAGCATCACTGGAAGACACAGACTGGAATACTGGCAGCTCAGACGTGCCAGGGCACAGCCTGGGCAGGGACATAGCAGGAGGTTGTGGTCCCAGCCACTGGCCATGCAGGAACACCATATAGAAGCTGACAGGGTTCCCTCGCAGAGCTGGGCCAGGCTACCCCACAAATGACAAATAAAATCGGGTTTGGGAAGTGAAAAGTGGGTCACAGCTACAGAGAGGAGGGTGAGCCCAGTGCAAGGGCTGTGTGCAGTGGGCGATGGAGAAGCAATCAGCAGGGACCTCAGGGCCTTTATTAGTGGTGCTATTATGCAAATTTGGCAGCACCCATCATCCTGTCAGTCTGGTAGCAGTGAGCTGCCCTGGGCGAATGCCATTAAATGCTCCTTCCCCAGCCTACACTTCGTAAGTCTCGCTTTATCCCACAAAGGCCATGGTCCTCCTCTCCCAGCTCTGCCCTTCCTGCCCCAGCCTCCTGCCTGCCCTGTGCTGCCTGAGATCCCTCTGCACCAGAACCCCAGGCAATCTACTCCTTCCACGAGGGTCCATTCCCAGTCCCACACCCCCACACATCCCAGGCACTGAGCAGAGGGATGGCTTGGGGCAGGGGACACTCGGTCCCAACCACTTCCCCCCTGGGCTTTGCCTCTTGCAAAGCCAAGGCACAGGAGGGCTGTGAGTGTGGGCACATTGACAAGTCTTATTTTAAGCATTCAGTTTCCTCTCCCCCAAGGCTGAGGTCCCCAGATGCACCAGGGAAAAGGAAAAGGGCACAACCAAGCTTCTGCAATAAGCAGACAGGCATCCACCTCCCACCTCCCACCGCTGGGAAGGACATGAGCACTGCAGTGAGTGCAAGCAGCGCTGAGCACAACAGCCCTGGCCACACTGTGCACTCTCCCAGTCCTCCCCTCAGTTATCATCATAATCTCCCCAGGAAAAAAAAAATCTGGACTTTTTAAACAGTGCTTAAATGATTCTCTCCCCCAAAGAATTAAATTACCATTTATAGCCTGTTCTTCCTATTAAAAATTTATCAATTTATTCATCACTTCTAGGACTGAAACCTTTCATTTGTTTTACAATGAAGAAACCTTTGATCTGCAATTCTCCAAGGCTACCATTTTTTATTCTTCAGTTCTTCTCATTAAAAATAAAACGCCTCTATTCTCCAAAATGCCTTGATGGTACTCTCAAAGTGCCCATTTTAACAATGAGAAACCTTTTTTTATCCTTACCTTGTGATAGGCACTTCGGAAGTTTATATGAGGTTTTTGGGGGTGTTTTTTTAATCATAATAGTACTGCATTGGGAAAAAAAAAAAAAAAAGAAGAGGGTTTACATTCATGATCACCTTCTCTGAAAGACATAGAAGCAAATAGCTAAAATAGAGTTTCACAATACTTCTTCACCTGGCATGCTGCTTTAGGCTAACCTGAAATGAGTTTGCCCTGAGCCTCCACAGTACATCTAAGCCCTGCTAGCCTGTCTCCAAAAGGCAAATCTTAAATGGAGCGTAAGCCAGAGCATGCATTAAGACTCAGAGGCACAAGCTGCAGAAGAACATTTGGAAACTCTATTTTAGTATTTTTCCCCCTTGTTCATCCTGTTTTCCACAGCTGGACACACCTTCCAGCAAAAGACCCCTTCCAGCAAAACAATCATTAGCACTTGGAGGTGATTAGGACTACAGAAAGCAGATTTACTCCTACCCACTGTGTTTCACATCAGTGGCTCTTGGGATGCTCCGACCAGAAGCAGGATAAAACGCCAAAGTGCATTTGCCTTTCTGCATTCCTGCTCCAACTTGCATCTCACCTACTGCAAGGACCACACACTTTGCACTGGTTTACTGCACAAGGTCTTCTTCATTAGAGTTATTAGAGGCATGAAGGTTACACACTACTGATCAAGAGAACGGGGCCAAGGAGCTTTCAACCCAGCTTCAGGTTGTGTGGCACAGCATAGAAGCACTTTTTATACAGTTAAATCCTACTTTCTGCACACCTCTGTCACAGACAGCTGAAGAACGAGCTAAAGCTCCTAACAAAACTCCTAACAGATTCCTAACCCACCTTAAACCCAAGTTCAGCTCAGATGCAATGCAGGATCAAACCCACAGTCGTCTTCTGAGGTCACCCTAAACCACCCAATTCCCAACACTTGCCTTCAGCAACACCAAAGCAAAACAACCAACTAACTTGGTAGAGAAACAATAATACACTCCACTACTGAAGCAGAGCATATCAGAGGATCAAAAACCACTTAGTGTGCAAGCCTCTGTTTAGTGCAATGTAAACTTTCCAGCTGCTGGAGAGAGAGAAAAGCCAGCTTTTGCCAGCAGACACATTTGTTTGGAGCCCCAGTTACGACCACAGGAAGCTGCCAAGTGTACCTGTGCTCCCTCCTCCTCATCCCAACAGTTGTAGATGTGTTCATCACAAGGGAGCAGCGGAGGAGCAGAGCCAGAAAGAAGCACAGAAATCCAGAAAACTACTCCATAAAATAGCACGTGGCTAAGTGCAGCTAATTACACTTTTGTCACCAAATACAAGATGGACCAAAAATATTAAGTCGTGAAAATCACTCGCATATGCCAGAATATTTCCACTCTGCATAAGTGGATTCCATTCAAATATTGTGAAAATGAATTCATCCCCAAAAAACATGACAGGCCTAACTGCATGTCACCAGATGTCACCCAGGCTATGATGAAGCCACTCGAGTATGCTCTTCACCAGCATTGCATAAGAGCCGTGAATGTCTGATGAGCCCCAGGAACATGGGTTTGCCAAGCACTTGTCAATCTCCAGCGCCTGTTACTCCTCTTCAGCAATCCAACGCCGGCATCTTGTTCCTGTGTATGTAAAAGCTTGCTCAGCGTGTTCAAATTGCTGCAATTCTGACAGTCTAATCATTTGGAGAAATGCTGCCATATTAACAGATAACAGCTTGCCCTCTCTGCAAACAGGAGGCTCCTACTCTGCATCACTCGTTTCGAGGAAGATGATGGATGAAGGAATTTCACCTCCTGCTCCTCTTGGTGGGATAATAGCATCGATATTTAATGCCCACTAATCCCAAAGCAGTGCTCAAATACATGCTGGGGGGCTGTTTTTTAGGTCAAATAACACGCACATACAGAGAAGAGCCGTTATTCATGTTTTACAGAGTGCTTCAAACATGGGAAAGAACTTCACGTGACAAAGGAAATGTGTGGACTGAGATGGAAAACTGAATTCATCCTACCCAGTTGTAGCCCAAGTAACCATAATATTATTGAATTAGTGCTCTGTTAAAAAAGAGTGGGGATTGGAGGTTCCCAAAGTGTGGTTTGCAGTTAACCTTTGCTCAATGAGTCACAGGAATGACTGACAGAGGTCAGGCCAAAGGTTTCCCTTACCAAATACTGCCCGATAGTGGCCCACAACAAAATGTGTATGGTGGAGTAAAACGAGGCAAAATCCACTGTAGTAACTATAGACAGCAAAAGGGCCATTTGCAGCTCCCACATTTCAGGAACTGGAGGGGATTTTTCTCTTTTTAAGAGCATCTGATAGATTTCTCTTTCATAAATTCGTACAGATGCTATCTGATGGCACGAAAACTTCGGTCCTCCACAAGATCCAGTGGTGGCAAACTGCACAGCTACAATACAGATCTCCAGCAGGCCACTTTAAGCCTGATGCCTCAGACTTAAAACAACTGGGACAAAAGTAAATAATCCTTCACTTTCCAGCTAAGCAAGTTTGCCTTTCTAATAATAGTTATTTTAGATCCCATTACTGTCCATACAAAGTTAAGGTTATTCCTTGCATAACTCTGCATTCGGGTCCAGCCTGAGGAAAATGCTAAATTTTTGTGCCAAAATGGAGCTAAGTTTTAAGGCAGATGGTATATTTTAAAGGCTTTTTTGTTGTTTTGTTGGTTTCTTTTAGTATTAATGTCCTTCCCCTCCCACAGAGTCTGACCAGCCAGAAACAACTCCTATCACAGGAGTCTTGCAGCAGGTCCTCCCTGTATGGCAAGGAAAATGGTTGATTATTTAGGCCAGTGGTTCCCAAATGGGTCTCTTGTAAGTGTGAACAACCTTCACCCCATTGCATTTCTCTCCACAGAAACCCCTCCAAGCATTCTTCCCTTAAATAGGTGATCAACTCCATCCTCTTGTTTCTCTTTGCATTTTCTCCATGACTCAGATACCCATGTTAATGCTCTCAATACTTTTGTCAAGTCCAAGGCCTCTCAGAGAGACCAGTAAAGGGAATGAATACCTTCACTATATCAACAATGCATTGATCAATGTATAAGCTGGTTTGTACAGGAAATAAACAACCTCCATCCTGATCAAAGGTCCTGAACATGTAGCCTGACAGACTATAAGGAAGTGTTTTAAACACTGCAGGGCACTATGTTTGCATTTAATCTTTTCTTTTTTATTACTTTCCTTTTTTTAAAAAAACACTTTTCCCCAACCTGTCAGTGTTTGCTTTCCAATATTTGTTTATGCTATGTAAGCTGTAGGTTATTTCTGTTAGAGACCCTAATTTCCTCCTCTGCTGGGACTGTGGCGATAGCCCCAAGGAAGTTTACACTGAGAGAAGAACATGACAGGCAGTGAATTAAGTGGTTCAGAAAGAGATACAATTAGCTTTCTCAGTGGAGGAAAATGAAGATAAAAAAGAAATTCTTGGCAGTTCTACTCTCCTGTCTCTGTCTCAACTTCAGAAAATGGACATCAAGAGACAGTCAAAGAAAATAATCATCAATATCTGAAACTTGATATGACATGTGATTTACTGACACAGGACTAATACCAAGATCTGTCCTTTTTTTTTTTCCCTTTTTTGGTAGCCAATTCCTTTGCTGACTGAGTTCAATTCATTTGTTTCTACTAAATGTTTGCTTTTCAAGCTGCCCTAAAATTAGATGGCAGGAAGCCTAGAGCTCCTGTGTAGGCATCTTCTTTACCGACTCCTAAGCTGTGAAGCACAGAAATGGTATGTTTGTTCCAGTGAAGCAAGCCTGGCCAACATTTCCACAAGACTTAGAGATGCTTTGAAACGCAGTATTGAAAGCTCCTGGACTGATCAGGACTCATATGCTGCAGGAAAAAATCCCAACCTAACGAAACAGTAACACCAGTATTGAGGAGACAGATCCTGAGAGGCGTTTGAGTCCCAATTTTTGAAAATGCCAGGTATTTCTACATTTTTACATCTCATGACTAAACTACTAAGCTGTCCCATCAGGCATTGGTGGAAGTGCTTACTATTATTTTTAATAATAGTAATAATTTCTGCCTCTGGGCAGAAGCAAACAAAACAAAAGAAAAATGACAAGTGTCCCTTCAAAGAGACTGCCAGCTGATATAAGAAAGCTGTAAGTATAGTTCAGACCTCGCACTATCAAATGCATGTGCATCTACAAAGAGAATCAAAGCTTTA
Organism: Oriolus oriolus; assembly: GCA_013400235.1. Classification (NCBI taxonomy): domain Eukaryota; kingdom Metazoa; phylum Chordata; class Aves; order Passeriformes; family Corvidae; genus Oriolus; species Oriolus oriolus. Next base: position 1,558,410 of record VXBT01003514.1, on the reverse strand, counting down.
CAATCATGCTATTCTTGAGTCCAACCATTTCTTTGCATTTAAAAATACACAGAATGCCATGAACATTATTATTCTTTAATGGCACACTTTGGCCAGGAGAAACGATTGCAGAAAAATGAAAGACATGGGTTGCAACTGAAAAATGAAGGCTTCTCATTAAAAGTTCTTAAAAAGAAAAGTGGAGTAGTCAGGAGAAAGCGTCCACTTTTAACTCTCTTCTCTTGTTCCTCCCCAACTGTGCTCTGGACCATGAAGACTGAGAAATTATTAAGAAAGAATGCTTAATAAAGGTGGATTTTTCTTAACAGCAGATTGCAAAAAGTGTAAAGGAAGCTTAATTTGATTAAAATAATAATGACATTTACGAAACCAGAGACTGTTTTTTAATAAGGAAGTCTACATGCAAACGAGTAATTTTCACACTTCTGTGAACAGAAGGCTACTCTATGATAGACTACAAAAGGCTGTGGTCAGCTGTCCTTGGGATTTACAAGGTGCTAATGAGGAATCCCATAAATTGTTTACCACACCAGCAATACATTCAGATAAATGCCACCATGGTGGGTGAGCGATGCTCCTCTGAGAGGGCTCAAAGTACCATGGAGTCAAAGCACAACTTTTACACCATCTTCCTTGGTAATGTCATATCTGAAATAGGACAGGCATAAAACTCGGAGCCTGTTAGAAACAGGCAAAGGCATGACGTGTGGGACATCTACTTTATCAAGACTAATCTGTGAAGAAACTGTAAATTATTCCATAGTCCATCTGTTTTGAGCACCACAGAGTTCTGCACAACCAGTGGTGGCAGTGTGCAGCACAAACCTCCCAGGACTGATCCCAAACATTCCAGCAGACACACCCAAAGCTGGACCTTGTAGCATTCTACGGACTCTGCAAAAGCCAGCAGCTCACAGCTTCCACTCAATTTCTACTAGCACATGCAACCTCTAATTTAGGAAAAAAGGGCTACAGGGTGGCACACCTCACTGATAAAGCACCAACACCTACTTTACAATAGCCCTTTAAAATTCCAGGATCTCTTCCAGCCCGTTTCATCTAACTCCCATTTCATTTTATTTCTACAGGCTACAGCCTCTTTCCTCAAAAACCTTTTAAGCCATTATTTCCTGAAGTGAAAGATAATGCATCATTATCCTATATCATAAGAAAACACAATGCAATACTAGATCGATATCTCAGTCTGCTCAGCCAGCCACAAATCTTCCTGTCCTTACCACTCAAATAGTGAAACACTTCATAGACTCATAGAACAGTTTGGCTTGGAAGGGATCTTAAAGATGCTGTAGTTCCAACCCACTCACCTTGGGCAGGGACACCTTCCACTAGACCAAGGTGTTTAAAGCCTCATTCAGCCTGGCCTTGGTAGAGGTACCTAGGGTTCTTCTCTTCCACAAAAAGCTCTTGAACATGTCTTATCTTTCCCACTTAGTGGCTTTTTTTCTTGAAGTCAGTTGCACATATTTGAATGATGCATTTCTTCTATCACTTCCCCATCTGCAACTTATGCATTTTTATGAATTTAACTCTGGTGAACAAAAAATTCAGAGCCAGAAAAAAAAGCAAGTAGTCATCATACAAACTTCTTCAAATGCATCTGCCTTCATTTTGGTACAAAAGCAGTCAAACATCTAGTGCTCAGTGGGGATCCATCCTCTGTTCCAGCTGACATACCAGAGAGTCTCTGATGACGAAGCCAACAAGAACAAAATCTCATCTTTCCTTTAGGAAAAGGATCTCAAACTGTTTTCTGCTCCATGCATCTCATGTTGGTCAGAACTGTCATCCCATGGTAGCAAGCTTGATCCAGTGCTTTCCCAATCAGACTTGAAGTGGCCACCAAGGACTGAGCTGCCCTACCCAGATGGTATCATTAACATGAAATCACAAACTGGTTGGGGATGCACATCAGTCACAGGCCTCATTTCATATACAGTTTACTTGGAGAATGGGGCTCCTTTGGAAAGGAAAGGTACAGAGGACATTTCCTATCACTATTACAACAGTGTCTTAAAAATTGAAAACAGTGGTCACAAGATATGATTCCTTACCAGTCTTACAAGTCTTTAAATATTGAACCTGTTTCGTCTGTTTAAAAAGAACTCCTCCAGATAAACTGTGACTGTTCTGTTTTGTTTCAAATAAAATCACATCTGGTTTCCAAGCACATGCATTTTTTACTAATCTGGAGAGGTTTTCCAGTCCTGGCCTTTGGTTGGTTTAGCTTGCTTTTTGCCCAGCTATTTGAAAAACCATATAAACACAGGGAAAGGCTGACAAGGAATGAGAGAAAGCGGTATCCCAAGTCATCAGGTCATGAACCTTTCTACCACATGGTCCCAGTAAGGCATAGTCTTAGCATTTTAGAAAAATCTTAACAGAGTCCCTACTGACAGCACAGGACAACTAATCCTGGAGAGTTTATAGTCAGAAATAATAATAGACAAACAAACAAACAACCCCCCCAAAAAACCAAAAATACCCACTCAGTTTGGATAAAATTATTAAAGGATTTTTAAGAGAATGGGACTATGGACTTGGGGGATGGGGAGGTAAGAGAAAAAATAGCAAGAAATGGCCTTTCTCCTCCTTGTAGCTTTCAGCCAGAGCTGTCCAGAGGGGAGGGCTCATGGACCAAAACTGCCAGCTGACAATGCCAAGCCATGGCACATGGAACCCATCCATCTCTCAGGAGGGACATTAGGGGTACTCACATCTGGGCTGGAGAGGGTCACCTACACAAAATTTCCAAGCACTTGAAGAGGACAAGCTCCAGCCAAGTAGGGAATACTGTTAATAAGCAGGAATAGCTCAGATGTCTCCCTCAACCTGCTGTGTGGGATCCTGCTACCAACAGCAGTAGGCATGGAGGGAAGAGGGAAGTAAAAGAGGAGGTTTGTGGTCTGTGGCAGGTGGGTGTCAGTCACCTAGAGGAGACCCAGCATCTCTGCCATGCCTATACATCCTCACAGGCACAGGGCTTCCAAGACACCAGGCAGCTCCTGCCAGCTTCCCAGCGCTGGGCAAGAGCACAAAATTTTGTCTCACTCTCAGAAAAATATCACTACTCTGCATAGATTCAACATAGTATGCATTCCCTGTCTCCAGCAGAGCACATTAGGTGACAGGTCTCCTCAGGCTGCGGGTCAGGCTATGGCTGTGACGTGCCCCAGCCACGGCTGAGACCTGCCCTGGCGTTGCTGCACACGCTCCCTCTGGATTCTGGACACAGGGGAGTGAGAAAGAGACACAGCTTCAGCAATCAGGTCTTGATCCTGCTCACCAAGATGATAGGGTTTCTCTTTGACCAATATCCACCACTCCAGTTGTGTCTACAACTACCTGGAAGAAGGTTGCAGACAGGTGGAGGTCAGTCTTTTTTTCCAAGGAACAAGTGATAGGACAAGAGAAACTGGTCTCAAGTTGCATCAAGGAGGGTTTAGATCAGATATTAGGAAAAAATTTCCTCACTGAAAAGGTTGTCAAGCATTGGAGCATGACCAGAAACACCATGAGAAGAATCCAGCCGTATCAGTAAAGAGTCTTATACCATGCAAGCAATCAGGTTACTTTGTCTGGGAGTGCCCATGGGGGCCTCCAGGGGCGGTGAGCATGTCTGGAGCCTCCCGTCCTCTCCTCCCAGCTGTCCCTTGCCAAGCCTAGGCACTGCCAGCAACGTAGCATGGGCTCCACAGCTGACTGGCACTTTCCCAGGAAGAAAACTTTCAGTTTGGTTTCAATTAAAGAAACTGTTCTGAAGACAATTTAGTCTCATTTCCAGACACAGTGATTTCCAGCTCCCCCTTTTAGAAAACTCCTATCCAAATACTGCCAGCCTCTGGCCGCTCCATAAGCAGCGTTCTTTTTAGGCTGTGGATGTTAATCAAGCTGCTCTTTATTTTTAGATTTTCTTCATATGACTTTATGCCACAAACTCTATTAACATTATGCCTTGGAACATCAGAGTTATTCACAGATCAATCAAACTGACAGAAAATGTTCCTCCTGCCTTGGGAGAACTGAACTCAGCTGACTTTTTAAGAGCAAACCTAAGAGAAGAAAAAAAAAATTCAAAAATACCCCTCACATCATAAATCAACCAATTGGACATCCTGGCTTTGAATGAAATTTCTCTGAGGGGCTGGGGAGGGAGGGAACAGAGCAGCAATTTTTTCCCCCCAGATGCCTGTGTGCACAGATTAAGCACCCCTCTGCACAGAGGTTTGACTTCGGGGCAGTGCCCAGTGCAGGCTAGGGAGCAAGGACCCACCTCTGTATTTCCAGTCCATTTAAAAATACACTGTGTCTCACTCCTGTTTCCTTATTCTGTCTCTCTCAATACACCGTAGGGTGTGGCATCTGCAAGAAAACTCAGCCCCTGATCTCACCCCGGCCTAATAGGAACCTGCTAATTCACCCAGCTCAGAACTGAAATACTCAGCCGACACGCTGTGACCTGGGGCTGCTGCATGGTGATCCCTGCCACAGGGACGAGGGAAGGACTGCAACACTACATGGCACTCCAGCCACCTGCCTAACCCGTGCCTAATCAAATGCTTCGCTCTCCACTTCCCTTCCCCAAGCAGGATTAAGAGAGAATGAAAATAAAAAAATATAATCACTTCAAACCCTGTCTTTTCTGTTTACTGTACTGAAGCCTGCTCTTGAAAGCACCCCTCTCCCCCTCTCCAAAAACAGAAGGAAGTCACAGGTCAGCAGTACACCCTGTACAAGAGGCTGAATTGTATGTAGATTTCCTCACCAACACTCAAAAGTACTTGGTAAACTTCTGCAATGTAGGTTTTTGTTGGCACTTGGAGGCACAGAGGTAACCATTAGTCAGGAACATAAACCACTGCATATGTCAACTGATGGAAGGGTAAAAAACATGCCAGCCTTGTAGATGCAAACTAAAGATTAAAGGTATGCTGTCAGCCAGTACCACCATTCCTGACTGGCGAACTCTGATCTGCTGCTGTTACCAGCGAAACCTTAGATTATGGCGAAGGAACAAATTATACACTTATTTTTTCCTCAGCAACTCTCACGAGCCCCATGCAACTGCTCACAGTGCCACAGGCAGAAGGGGAGAGAGAGAGACCCAAACCAAGGAGTGAAGTTCCAGCTCCACAGATCAACAGCTGTAGTACCACCAGAGGTATGCAGGGAAGTGTTAGCAGCTACAGACCGTCTGCTCAGACCCAGCAATACAAAGCCAGGCTGGGAGTAACAGGACACCTTTTTCCCTTTTCAAAGCAAAAATCCGTGGCTTACTGAATGTTCCTCTGTACATGTATTTCCTTACATTCACTGGAAAATACTGAGTACTTTTGCCTGCTCTGCACCTTCAATGTGAGCCACCCAACAAGCTTGCGCTCTGCTACCATTTAAAAAAAAAAACCCACATAAAACAAACAAGCCTCAAACACAAAACAGTAGAAGACAGTAAATATTAAAGACATTTCCCAACCCCTTGCTAAATTAATGCAGACTAAAATTCCACAAAAGAAAAAGTATAGAAAAATTTGGCTATGGAAACATTCCTCTGTTTGGAATTCCATGCACTGGCACATAATTGGGTTAGTCTTAGGCCTGCAGGAACTTAAATAACAACTTTTGTAAAAGCTGCAAACTGCGAGAAAATTCTGTCACAGGGCAAAGCAATGTGACATTGTCCAACACTTCTCCTTTTTCATATTTGTAATGAAGGCGACTGCTCTCAAATTTTTCACCGTGAACAACTTTACAAGACGAACCACGGTCCAGAACAACACATTCCTATTCCAAAGGTGTTTCAGCTGATCTGTGAGCTATCCTCCAACCCATGGAAACGAACAAAAAAGCACCAAGCAATAAGCTGTATGTTCACACAAGCAGCTCCTGGCAAAGCTCCAGGTGCCACAAGAGCTTCCACCCTCACTGCCCACACCATCCTGTCCGGGTTATCGGCAGGATCCTGCACGCCAGCCGGTGTCACACCGCTGACCAGTGCCACACACTGGCGCCTCGGGCAGCACATCTATCTTCCGTTCATATCTGCCACATCGAAGGAAGACCATCGTAACTTTTGGCAAATACAGAACTTCTACGGACAAAGCACCACAGCTGTTGATGTGGGAAGGAAATAAAGGAGGAAAAAAAAAAAAAAAAAGAAATTCAGCTAAAACTGTGTTTATGATCTAAAGACCAGAGGACACAAGTTTCTTCTCTGAATATTTTTTGTCGTGATACCAGTCATGAATTACTGGTTCTGCCATGTCAAAACAAACAGGGCTTTTGTTATGCTTTCTGAAATGTTACATTTACACATCTTGGCTATATTTTTTTTTTTCTGGCTGCTTGTCTGATGCTTAAGGAACGATAAGGATTCCTCACTGCATTAAGGGGGTTTAAAATGCAGTGCACAGCCAAGCAATTTGGAAGCAATTGCTATGTTTCTAAAGTGAACTTTAATCTAGAAATGCCCATAAAAATCATATTATGGCAAACGGAAACAATAATGTTAATTAAATAATTTGCATTTACATAGCAATCGGTCCCGAGGGCCTAGCATACAGTAGCACAATTCACATGAAGTACATCACGTGCTCAGCAGCAACAGATTTTAAAGGTTTGACCTGAAGAAACCCAAGTGCATGCAACACCTGCTTTCCCTTGCACCTTCTGCCCTCAACCCTTGCATAGCCAATGGCAGCCATCAGATTTTGGCTGCCTCAAACTATATAGCAGGACTTTCATGCTTGGTGGTTAGCCATCTGAGAACCATCCACTCCCCTGGGCCATTCTGTTTTGTTTTTCTAAGCCACAGTACACAAGTGGCAACAGGTTTTTGTTCAGCAAGATGCTCCTGCCAAGCACAAGCACCTTGCTTAACTCGTCATGCCAGGTGCTGTTCAGCCAGCTGGGAGCAGGACAGCTCCTCTCCAGGAAACACAAACACAGACAGGACCATCCACCCTTAAGCCTTCTTTCCTTTCTTCAACACAAGCAAAGGTATCTGTGGAGACACTTAACACCCACAGCCAGCTCTAATTCAATATGCCTGGTCAGAGAGGATTTGAACACGACAGAAATAGAACTAACTGCGTTACAAGAGAAATGAACTCCTTCCAAGATCCTACTCATTTAAACAGCAACGCCAAGCTCCTTATATTTTTGCGGGTCTCTTAACAATTTAGGAAAGGAATTTGCAGTGGCAAGAACCAGAAATTCCAAAAGCACACAATTGTTTTTAAATTACACTGTCAAGATTAAAAAAAAAATATATATTTAGAGAGAGAAATAGAAATATATATATAGTACACACACACACTCTTAAAATAAGCGTAGACAACCCCTTCTCCATTTGTGTTTTTTGTTAGATTTTCTGCCCCATTTATAAGCTCTGTAAGGGAAGCAGCACTAGCTAATTTCATTATTTCTTCTCAGCCAATTTGACTTTTTGGCTTCCTTCCTATGCCCTTACAGAGTTGCTCTATTTCCAAAGAAGGGAAAACAGTCATTGCATTACTGGAGATCGGATAGCTTCCCCAAGTCCACTCTAGCTCCATGGGAGGAAAGCTTCAAGGCACTGCTGAGAGAACATATCCAGTCCTCACCTTCTTCTGGCTGCTACACAAACACACCACAGGCACGGAGGTGCAAAATGAAGCACCTGCAGGCTTTCCTCCTAAGTGGGCACTTGACACTGCATTAATGCAAAAGACTTCAGGTAGTTCCACGAAGGAGTAGCTTTAATCTACATCACCCAGTGAAACTCCATTAAAACAAAAGGACGCATTAAGTCGGAAAGATCTTCATATGCCCAGAGATCCCAATGTTTTGCAACATGCCCCTTTAGCAGGCCTATCTTGCCTCTTTGTTTCTGAGAAAAAAAAAAGTCAAAAAACCCTTCAAAGAGGAAAAAAAAAAGGACTAATCAAAGGTAGGCCTAATACAAGTCCCACAAGTTTCAAAGGGATTTGCATATGGCCCAGTGCTGCCATAGCATTTTTCACTTCTGTTGGGCATTAAAGGAAATAACCAAATCTTGAAATTAGAGGTGAGTGTTCCTTGTGGCAGTGCTGAGGAACTGAGCCTTTTTCCTCGCCCCTTCATTTTCTTTTCATCTTCAATTTTGTTTGCCACTGCCAACTTAATATACAGAAGTTAATTTCTTTCCTGACTTGAGGTATCACTAGGGGAATATTGAGTGTTACTGTGGCTGCTGGAAGTCATTACCTCTATACAAAAATTAACCTGTGGCACTAATCTCTTTACTTTTTTTCGCTTCTTTTTTTCATTTTTTATTTATACAAAAGCACCTGCCTTATTAATACTGGAGTTGAAGCAATTGCTAATGCAAATAACTGAAACTCTAACTACATTAAATATGCAAATGTAACCCCCTAAGCTTTTCCTTAAATCAATATAAATAAAATCTTGTTTCTTGAACTGCAGAAGTACGAGTTATCCTAAAGCAATGCGGTATATACCAAGAAGAGAATGGTTTTCCATCTTACCCATCTTTACAACAAACCTTTCATATGAAATCAGGCCTCTTATTTAGGCCGGCCTAAAACAAAAAAGGGAAACTAATATTTATATTTCAGACATGAGTATTAGAATAAACCCTTAAGGAAACTAATTAAATGGACTGGAAAGGAGGAAATAATGGACACAAAACAACTGAAGTTCTTGAATACACTGAATATAATGTTTATATAAACTTAAGACATTCAGCCCATTAATCTGTTGAGGCCGACAGCTAGTCTGAAGGCTTCACAGATCCTAAGTTGGAGATGGTTAGCTTCTATTCATGAGAAAAGCCCGTGAGAAGAAAACAATTAGTTTCTACCCTTGAAAACATAGTATCAACAGAAGCAAGAAATCCAAACAATAGAAGCAGAAAAACAGCCAAATAGCTGTACCTGTTATTTTTCTAAATCCTTGAGTGCCTATGCTATAGGTGCCCACTGGTAGTACATTGTAGTTAATATAGCCAGTGAATCTATTGCAGTAATTTAGTAGCCAACGGATACATAACACGAATGGTAACATACCAGAAGTCTATAAAAGAAGCTGTCTTTTGAATAAACTCTCTCTTTTTTGCCCACAATGGAGATGCTGTCCATGTGTGTACTTTGGCCGCCCCAACAGCGACATTAATCCTAATTTCTGAAAGAAACTCTTCCATGCCCAAGTACATACCAGGCGTAAACAAGGAGGGGGAGAATCACCACCACTCCCAAAGACAGCTAATCAGAATAATTTTATGTATAATACTCTTCTTCCAGAAGTGTTACAGGTATGTCTATACTATTTTCCAAGACATTTGGTGCACACAAGCAGCAGGGAAAATGAGCTTGTGCTGAGCTCCATGCTGCCATTGCTCGACTGCAGCTGGCTCTCAACATACATACCATTTAAGGCAAGCTGAGGTGTTTCTACACTGCAGTGTATTTAGGGGACTGCTGTACTCATACCAATGAGGTCACCCAGTAAAAAACCAAAACTTTCAGGCGTGTGCTCACTCCAGAACTGTGTAAAAAACTATCCACCTATTCTCCATTCAAAACCATTTAAACAGAGAGTAGATTTAGATTAGACATTACAAGGAAATTCTTTACTGTGCGGGTGGAACAGGTTGCCCAGTGTAGACACGGGTGCCCCATCCTTGGAATATTTGAGACTAGGTTGGATGACGCCCTGAACAGCCTGGTCTGGTGGAAGGTGTCCCTGCCCACAGTGGGGGATGAACTAGATGATCTTTCAGGTCCCTTCAAACCCAAACCATTCTAGGATTCTGTGATTCCATGAAGTATGGTCAAACCAACACAAAGGAACCGAACAGTTTTTAGCAGAGATGAATTATGCTCACTTAAAATCAACCCATGTTAAGACTTGTCCTGGGGAAGGCTCCCACCCTCATCAGAGAAAAGCAACCAGCACCTCAGCAAGGCAATGCACCCCATCTCAAAAAAGATGCCTCGAAAGAATGGACAAAACATTGCAGGGTACCATCTTTCTTTCTCCTCAAGGGAGAGAGGGGAGGATGGTGTGCCTGGCTCATGCTACGTTGCCATCTCATGAATACTGATGTTCACCCAGATGAAGCCCAGTCTGCTGGATAGCCCACTCACTCCAGCAGCACAGCAGGGCAGCAGTATTTTCCATACAGCTAGTATTGATTCAGGTTAGAAAAATTAATCCCTGGGGTCACTTGGGGGCAGCTAAACGTTTTCAAAAAAAGCCAGACATAATTAAAAGCATATCTGTGCAAGAATGTGAGCTGGGAAATTAGAGTGTGTTTCTAGCTGCTCTTGTGTATTTTGCTACACTGAGATTAAAGGGCAGGTCACTCCCCTGCCAGCTCTCAGAGAGAGGGACATGTATTTACTAAGGAGTTACACAGAGCAAGTTACAGCTGGGAAAGTAATGCACTACCAGTCACCACCTTGATTTACCCTCTGGAAGCCTGAGAGTTCACCTGACACTTAGAAACTGCAACACACACATTTGCCAGCCCTGCGCGCCCTTCCCCTGCATCCTCCTTCACCGTTCACTGAGCTCACTGGCACAGACTGGTACGTGCTCTTCTCTAACCGGGAACTCCTCCGGCCAGGGCGTGCATCCCTTCCCTCTGAGCCTGGCAGGACTCACACCACCAGTAACAGTGCCCGAGATGCAAATCTAAGTGCAACCCAAAAGGACATCTCCACGCCAGATCTGCAGGGAGACATGGGACTGCAACCCTAGGCAGCAGGTCAGGAGGAGGCTCTTCATCGAGTGCAAAGCAGAGATGGGGCTGTCAGGTCCTGTGGAGGGACAGGGCATTTTGGCCAGGGCTATTAGCAACACTTCTGATCAATGTCCTTCCCTCTGGTTTGGCACACAGCTAAACGGAGCCTTCAGCAGCTTGCCACCACAAGCCTTCAACAGTGTGAAATGCTGTTCCCGAATGCAGTGGTGTTACTGCCATCACTCATAAATGAAACTGATCAGGCAACCATTCAATATATAGATTTTTAAACTTTTTTCTTAATTTCACAGGACCAAGATCTTACATACTCTATTTCAGCTAAAGCTCTGACTCATTCTGTGTCCCAGGCATCTGCCCTGCAGCAGATGAGAAATCAAGCACTGCAGCACCTAAGCAGCTTGAGGCTAGAGCCTGAACTTGAACCTCGCTGCTCTCTTCTAAAACTACCTACAAAGCAGCTTAACAAGTGGGAACTTTTTTATGTATTTAATTTTCTGCATCTTTTCCAACTCTACCTTTCTTCAAAAATATGATCCTCCACAAAAACCTCTAGAGATCCCACCTTTTGATTTTCTGGGATAATACTGTAGTGAAAAAGTACAGTGTCAAAGTTTGAGGATATAAAAAATTATACAACTGCTGTTGCCCTGACTCTCCTTCTTCTGTAATAAACTACTACTGGACCACCCTAAGATAATAAGAGCTTTCCTCTCACCATTCAAACTGCTTAGCACTCACCCACAAAACACGAACTAGGTAACTCTTTACTGATGTTTTTTGGCATCTTTGACAGTGGCACAAAACCTAATGAATTCCAATGCATTTCTTAGGTTTCATCACTCAAGTTGCCATTAGCATAACTTTGATGATCACATAAATTTTCCATTTATTTATTTTTGCTAGATCAGGGTCAGTCATTGCAGTCATTACAGTCAATCTAAAACAGCAAGGTTTCTACCCCTTGGACTAGCAAATCTGTGAAATAAGTGAAGCAGGGACCACCATGAATGGTGGAGAAGACAATTTTTATTTTGGGTTTACTTAGAGATGATGTTTAACCAAAAAACAGTTTATTGACTCGTAACTCTGTTTTCAAAGGTATGGAAATTCAATTCCTCAGTAACTTCATTGCAATCTGTCATTCTTTATCATTTCAGAATAGGAGGCCATTGGATTCTACATAACCTATCCAAAAAATGTAGTTTAGGCTATAGCATCCATATTATGAAATTCTGCTTTTGACAGCTTACAGAAAGCTGGGATATCCTCAGCCCGTGTCTTTTCCCCTCACTGTTTTTGACACAAGCTGAAGATTTCTGACATTGGGCTTCAAACCCAAGCTGTCCTGTTCCGTATTTAGATAACGGGAGCCTCTGTTCAGATGCCAAATCTGCAACATTAGGATCATCCCCTGCCTTCTCTGCTGCACAGGCTGTTTGTCTGGGTCTGTAACTGCTGGTCCTTCTGTGTCCATATACACCTGTGCAGCTGAACTGGCTTTGACTGGGAATGAGAGTTAAACTCCACTGAAAACAAAACCACTCCCCTTCTCCCAGAAAAAGAAATAGAAGATTGCCCTGCTCAGAACACAATCCAACAGAACAAGGGACACAAGTGCACATTATGGGCTGAATCTACCTCAGAAGGGTTACTGAAAGTTAAGCAAACCAAAAAGTCAAGCTTCGAGTTCTTAGTGCATCAGTACTTATAATTTCAATGAAAAGTAGGCAGTGCAGGATGGACTAACTTCCTCCTTCTCTCTAAAAATTACCTGCCAGTCTGATAAAAATAGTACTTATAATTCAGGTCTACCTTTCAGAACATGAAAATGGAAAAAAGAAATAAAAACACATCACAGACTGCCTTTGTCTTTGCAAAATCCCATGGAGCTCCCTCCAGGCCGTGGAAATAGCAGTTTATGAAGCCAGTGACACCAATACTGAGGAGCACTTGCCCGTGCTGAGACTCTTTCTGGATGCAAGAAGCACCAAACCAAAGCAATGCCTGAGCCATGACTGAAGGAGTGCCATACTGCTTGCCATGTGCAGCCTGTTTGCTCCTCCTACCCAAATGCCAGGGAAGGTTGGTATGCTCAGCTCTGACTCCCTGCAGAAAGTCAATGCTTTTACCTTGATGGCACCAAAATTCCACAGATGAACCAACTGGAAGGCAATGATGGCTCAGAAACTAAAGAACTCACAGTCTACATTTAAGATAGAATCCCACTATCACTTGAAATTTCTGATAGCTTTGTCAAATTCTCTCTGCAACTACCTGAAAGGATGTTCAGAAAGGTGAGGGTCAATCTTTTCTTTGATGTAATAAGTGACAGAAGAGAAAACAGCCTCAAGCTCCGGGCAGGTTAGATAGTAGGAAAAATTTCTCCACTGGAAGAGTGGAACAGGCTGTCCATGGCAGCGGTGGAGTCACCATCCCTGGAGGGATTTAACAGATGTGTAACTGTGGTGCTTAGGGACATGGTTAAGTGGTGGACATGGGTCAGTGGTTGGACTCTATGATCTTAGAGGTTTTTCCAACCTTAATGATTCTATGAGTTTGTGAGTCTATGAAATCATGCATAAAATGCAGGAGCTCCTGGCGGGAACAGAAAACATTGAGTTCAGAGCAAAGACTTTGGGTGTTCTGTGCTCTTCCCTTTTCAGCCTGGAGGCTTACAACATCATTTCTGTTGGGAAAGGTCATTGCCAAGCGGTAGCTAAGCAACAGCTGAAGAGTTGTGGTGGTCAAAAAGAGCCACAATGTTTTGTTTTGTTTAAGTTAACTTTTTAGTAAGTGACGGACAGCCCCAAGAACATCCAGTGACAGCCCTCACAGGAAGGCAGTTAAGGGGATTTCTTTTTATTTCTTAAGTAGTTTGCATATTTGAGCCCAATGAAGCTAGGAACTAATCTGGAAAAATACTGAATAAACATAGGAGAGGTACTTGAATTGCTCCCTGGGCCTGTTTTCTATTATACAGAGATTTCCAACTTCCACAAGAAAATACTGAGAGGCCAGTGCTCAGAGGAGAACCTGATCTGTGCTGCCTTCTGTGCCACTCTGGAGTCCCTATCTGCTCCAGCCAGGGCAAGGAAAAACAGTCTGTTCACTTCTCACACTGCACAGGTGGAGAGGTGTCCAGGGGCACCAGCCCCAAACCCTTCCACACCACGGAGCACAGGTCAGTGTGGCTGGAGATCTCCACTGTGCTGAGCTCCAACTGCTGATGTGTGAATGCAGATCTCACCTCCAGCTGTGCATCCAAGGGGCTGCCAAACAGTTCTCTGGTCATCTGTGTAACAACTGCATTAACCCAGTCTTTGCAACACTCTGGTTATGTTAAAGCCTCAAACTGTACAACTCTGTGTTACAGGGCTGGGTCCCCACTCTGTTTGCTTTCATCCCAACCCTCAAATCACTGGCTACCACAGCTTTAAAAGGAGGAGCAGGGGGTGTCCACTGACCATGTAGTACCACTGCTGAAATTCAGGTGCTGCTATGCTGTCACTGCCTCTGGGGCTGGAAGGCCTTATATTGGTATCCCGAAGCACCTTCTGCAATTCAAGCACACAGATACGAAGCACACACTTCAGCAGCCAAAATTTTAAATGCCCCTTGTGCTTTATCTGTGCTTTAGCTCATCCACCTGAAGCTATTCCTCTTCGGCACATGGGCAGTCTGACCAGTCTGCACAACGCTTGGTGTCCAGTCACACCAAAAACCTTTGGGGTCTACCGAAACAGTAGTAACAACAGAAGGCAAGTCAACCAAACCTTACAGCATCTCTTCCCCAGCCAACTCCCATGCCAGAGTCAGAGACAAAGGAAAGGGGTGAGAAACACATTCTGGCTGCTGGATCCTCAGTGCCTTCAGCTCTCAGCACAGCCCTACAGCCGTACGAGCAAATGCCGGCAGGGCAGTCTGTGACCTACTTTCCCTCCCTCGCACGGGGAACTGTGCCATTGTGAAACTGCCACTGAATTTCAGCTTCACAACGATGACAGGAGGGATTTCAGGCAGCCACACGCTGTGTGACTAACAGTGACACAGTGGCTACTGCCCTGGCATCCATGTCTTCTGCCAGGAAGCCTCCGCCGTGCCAGCCGCCAGCTGCTGCAAGGGGCTGAGGTATAGCCCTCCAGGGCAGCACGGCAGCAACCCACCCACATCCCCAGAATTGCTGTTCCTCCCTCCTTCTCCTCAGCAACTGCCTGGACAACTATCCCTAAGTGACTGCACTGAAGGTTCTTGCACGCCCTCTCTGCCTTTGAAGACCTTTATGGTGCTGAGACCATTGCTGCCTCCGGGCTGTCCGTCACGGAAATGACTGCGCTGTCACATTAATGCCACAACCAGCCCAGAGAGCCAACTGTATCCCGGGCTGCATCAAAAGAAGCATGACCAGCAGGTTGACAGAGACAATTCTCCCCTTCTCCTGTGCCCTCGTGAGACCCCACCTGAAGTACCTCAACCAGCTCTGGGATCTTCACCACAAGAAGGATGTGGACCTGTTGGAGTGAGTGCACAGGAGGATCACAAAAATGATCAGAGGTCTGGAGCACTTCTGCTATGAAGAGAGGCTTAGAGTTGGGATTGTTCAGCCTGGAAAAGAGAAGCCACTGGTGAGACCTCATTGCAGACTTCCAGTACCTAAGGAGGGCTTATAAAAAAGAGGGAGAGTAACTTTGTACATGGATAGATGGTGATCACACAAGGGGGAACTGTTTGACACTAAAAGAGGAGAGATTCGGGTTGTGTCAGGTTGGGTTAGGAAGAAATTCTTCACCCAGAGAGCAGTGAAGCACTGGAACACGTTGCCCAGAGAAGCTGTGAACACTGTTGCTTAGCACAATTTTGAAATGACCTAATGGGTGCCCAAGTATGGATTTGAGCCTAGCTTCAAGCACACAAATTTGACTAAATGGGCGGAGAGCTCACATTAGGATCTCCAAACCAGCTGTGCAGCATCTGCACCTTTTAAGAGCCCACACCAGACAGTGAAGCCTCATCCAGGCACCGGGAAGCTGGTCCTGCAACAGGAGCCTGCTGTGCACACATCACCTCTGAGCAGGGCATTTTTGGGCATGCACTGGGCACGGCTAACCCAGTGACACATCCTCCAGACCAGAGCAAGTCCACTGGCTGAAGAGGGTGAGCTCAGCCCATCTGCACAGACGTGCTCCTGCTACAACAGCTTCTGCATAGCAAAAATGCCTCTCCTTTGTCCAGGCAGGTTTGAACTCAGGCTCACGGAGACCTGGCCATTTTCAGATCCCAAATCTCGTTCATCTTTGGGAATGATGAGCTGGCCAGGCAGCCTGTCCTGAGGGCTGATGACAGTATTTCCCTGCATTACCATTTACCACTTAGCCTTGCAGCCCGGGGGAAAATTTCAAGTCTCTACAGATTAAAACCCAGGACAAATGGGGTCTATTATGTTAACTCCAAGGCAAGCCTAATCCAGCACCTCCATATAATATTAAATTAAGTGAAAGGGGAATAAGAAGGGAAGTCTCCTCCCAGTCTTACAAGAATAGATTGATCTTTAGATGTTTTCTTTTCCCTCCTATGACTACAGAATAAGAAACAGTCATAACTCCCACCAAACACTGCGCCTAACTATCTTGGTCCACGTGCACTGAAAGCTATTTTAATATTTTGATAGCTTGATACCCACTGAGGGTAGCAGAGTCCCTGAAGAACTCCTCCATTTCCCGCACAGGGACGTGCTGAGCAATACTACCTTGGTATTCCACAATCCTTTTCTTAAAAAGAACACTATGCTATTAACGTAATTATCTGATTAATCTTTCAGCCTCACTTTGCATTAAATAAGCACCTGGATGCAGAATGCTTTTTCCTCAAAGGGAGTGCACCTCAAGTGTTTATCCAGCACACTAATGCAAGCGATACCACCAGCAGTCCAACTGGTGGTCAAGAAGGAAAGCAAACACTACCACTGAGCATGCTGGGGACAAGCAGGAATTAAAAAAT
This sequence comes from Oriolus oriolus, assembly GCA_013400235.1. Classification (NCBI taxonomy): domain Eukaryota; kingdom Metazoa; phylum Chordata; class Aves; order Passeriformes; family Corvidae; genus Oriolus; species Oriolus oriolus. The sequence goes on along the minus strand of VXBT01003514.1, from coordinate 1,541,654 downwards.
ACATCAAAGTAAAAACCACAATACTCATCCCTTTAAACTTACCACCTCCTCACGATGTGACAATTCCCATTTTGTAACTATTAAAAAAACTTTAAATGAATATATTGAAAATACACACACACAAGTGATGTGAGTGCCTTACAGAACTTAAGGTCAAGAGCACGCTGCTTGACTGCTCAGCTCAGGCCAAATGGCTCCTGGATCTAGTGCACCATTTTGAACTGAACTACACCAACTCTCAGAGAGGCACCCAGTTGTGAAAGCAGCTGACAGCCATGCATTGCACTTCTGGATGAGTTCTTCCTAATCATTAATTGCACTCACTGTGAAAACAAAAATTCAAGTGTACCTTATTTCCTTCAGTGCTGCTTTCCAGAACACTGGGTCGTGTTACACCTCCACCTGATAGACTGAAGTACCACCTAGCCTCAGTAATCTTCTCCCTGTGCTGCTACAAACAGACCATGAACAAATACCCTGTTCACTACTACTTTCAATTCCATCTGAGAGTGGGATGTAGGATTGTGGGTTTTTTCGGTTTGTCTGAAAAACAATGTCTACTTTCTGGCTTGCAAAATTACAGGGTTTGGTCATCAGGTGCAATTTCCTTAAACTCCCAATTTCCATTCGCATTACCTCCTCCAAATCTTTTGCTTTTAAATAATTTGCTCATAAATGGTGTAAATGATAGGAGATGTTCCTCCCATTTTCCATGCAACAAAGGTGAGTGGAACATACACAGAAATCAGGAGGATATCGAGCAACGTCTGCTACTCACCAGCATAAAATGCTGGGTTTGTAAAGGTCATCAGAGAAGTGAAACCTCTGATACCTGAACTGAAAGATCTCCCTGAATCAATGGTCAGGATAAGGCCCCACTGCGATGTTTTAAAACTTACTGTGAAGCTACTTAAAAAAATTAAAAGCCACCAAAACACGTGACAGGCAGAAAGCGTACACGTTCATTCTTCAAAGTTCACTAAGACAGGCTAGTTCAAGATAATTATTGTCAGTAATTTCCTACCAGTGTACCAGCAACTTCTGCTGTTCTCTACTCCTGGGTAAGGCTGCAAGGCAGCTCAAATGGCTCTTGTAACCTTAAAACAATTTTGCTTTCCACTTTTAAAAGACTTTTAATAAGACAGTCAATATTTTAGAGAAGAAAGCTCATCATGCTTCTCCTTTGATGTCACCCAAGTGCAAACGAAGAAAATGAAGTGGGAGTTAAGTGTCCTGCCACGAGGACAGGCACCACAGGGCACCCAGAGGACTCACACACCTCTTCCTTCATACAATGCAGCGTCTATTACCAACATTTTCTTTAATGACACACATAGGCCAGTGTCTGCATCTTTGGAGTAGAACATCCCCATCACACGTACAAGGGAAGAAAAAAAATTCAAATTGATTTTATTACTGTGTTTACAAAGTAATATGCACCAGAGTAAAAGAAAAAGGTTTCAGTTCTCCTGAAGCAACAATCTGCCCCTCCATTTTCAGTACTTCAAGCAAAACACACAAAACAAAATCACATTCTCCACCTTGTACCTTGCTTTTGTTGGTCAGGTTGACAAGTTTCAGCAAAATTCCTTCAGGCACATCAGAATGCTGCAAAGGCATAATTAAACCTTCAGCAATCATGAATGGTATTACCTTTCACAACAAGAATGGGTAAGAAAGTCCTATACTTCTGTAAGGACCAGACCTGCTAGGTGCAGCAGACCAGCTCCTCACTTGATCTTTCATTGTGTAACTGTGTAGCTAATTGTGATTAAACAACAGAGATGTAATGGAAACCTTCATATGACAGCAACAGTGGGACAATGGTGAACCCCTAAAGATTGCCAAGGTGCGCTACCACCCGTCCATAATTCTCCCATATTCCCTGCAGAAATCTCCCAAGGGTGGCAGAAGCTCCCTCTCCCGTCTAACAGAGGCTTCCTACCCTTGTCCAGAACAGTGAAAGGCTCAAAGACAGAATCACAGTGTCAGTTTGTGTACTCAGCACTGCACTGAGCTGCAGACTCAGCCTGGAGGCTTTTCGCTATTTACTTCCTTCCTTCCCATGTCCATTGTCAGCTAAGGTGGATGGTCTCACCCTACACCTGTGATCTTTTCCTGCAGTCTGAGGAACGCGCCAGGCACCTTTTCATCCAGCTAAAAATCCATCCTCAGCACCAGAAACGTAGAAATACAAACCAAATACGACCTACCATACCTCTTTCCATTAGGTGATCCATGAACTTGCAAAACTTGAGAACTTGGTTTGTAATGAAGTACCGTGTCAGCCTGCTCAGTTGACAATTGCTCCTGACACATCTGTGCTGAGAAGATTCAGTTCACTTACTCAGAGGAGGTCTCACCCCCTGACCAGTGCTGACTGATAGGCAACGCAAACACACAGTCTGGCGCCCAAAATTTAAAAACCTTTTATTTTGTTCACCTCTTTAGTTATTTTTTTGTTTTAAATAAATTCCTGAATCACAGTTTCTCAGCGTGTTAGTAAATTCCATCTGCATTTATCAAGATTCAGGCTTTAACCAACATAATTAATATCTATGCCTATTTGTCACCACTACTAGCGCTGAAACCCTTGTAGCCCTACATGGTTATTTGTCAGACTAGGTTAGTCAGCACGGTGGATACAATGAGGCACAATGCACTTCAGGTTCATCTTAACATTAGAGAGAGCTTCTGTCCCACGCAATCACTGCAGCACACAGGCATATCTTAAATGAAGGAAGACCTAGAGGCTGGAACTCGACATATCCCCAGCTTCCACTTACACTATCAACACAATCATCTGGTCACCTCTCCTCTTCTTTGACAGTTGTAATATCTGCAATTAAAATCCAAATCAGTGAGAGCTATTTTAAGAACAAAGAAGGTATTTCAGCTCGGTAGAACGCCGCCAGATTGGGTAGGATATGCTACAATTGGCATCCCAGCTCATTAAAACAGCTTTGCCGTGGACTATTTGTTCTGAAAGCGTCCTGCAACTGTATATACACAACACAAGTACCACTCAGCACCAGTGTCTGCTGAAATCCAGCCAGCTTCATGTTGCCCTTGCACATGAAGGAACTTGTCACAACAGCCCTTCGGCATCAGATGAATGACTGAAGCCAAGGAGAATTCAAGGGAAGCACAATTCCTTGCTGAGGACTGGGAATGGCAACAACCTCTCCTTCCACATAAGGCATCACAGGAATACTGCTGTAGTAACCAAACCGGACAGGAATTTGCGCCATGCTGCAACTGGGAGTCACCCTATGAGGTTCTCCTGCTTCTCCTCCTTTTCCATGGCAGTGACAGCTACTGCTTACCTCCTCAAGAATCCTATACACCACACGGAATCCCCATCAATAACTGCATCCCCCAAAAGAATAGAAGCAGAGAATCATTTAGGTTGGAAAAGATTTCTAAGATCATCATGTTCAGCCATTAACTTTGAAACTGGTTTTAAATGCTACAGTACTTTTTGTCTGTAAAGATACTTATAAATGTGGGGGGCGGGGAAAGTATAGGTCTTAGGAAAGATCCATAGTCTTGCCTGGAAATGGTTTTAAAATGGCATTTGGAAGAACACATATTCCCACTCAGGAACGGTGAAGACAGGTAGATCCTGTGAGCTTAAGTTTTGTGCAGTTGAAGAAAAAAGCAAAAAATAATAATAATAATTTAGGCTTACCTTCACTCCCTTTGGGTATCCTAGACAGTTAGAGAATCCAAATCAGTATTTGTATTTATTTGCATATTCTACCTGTTCAGAGATGAGTTCTCATGGGGCCAGATGCAAAATGCCTATTACAGTGCCAGATTAAGGTAGAGGGTTTTTTATTAGTTTTCAAAAGGGGAAAAAACCAAAACCAAACAACAAAAACCCCAACCCTAGGGAAACTTGGATTCTTCTTTTATTTAGTTTTTGAGCTCCTTTAAATTATTTTTTTCACCTTCCCTTTGCTGAGATTTATTTTAACAATATCCAGTTATTAAATGCACCAGATAGCATGAGAGGAGAGATAAGTTTGCAAGACATGACAGTGAAGCAAATTAAAATAGTGGAACCTGTCAATGCATGCCTAATGCCTGTGAAATGCCAACCCCCTGTCCTGCTGTGATAGTACACTACTGAAGAACTAGATACAAGCACATCCCAGTGAAATTTTTCACAATTAATTTGTTCTAATACATTGCAACCTTTAACTTGCCTTTACTGCACTTTCTCCTAAAAAAACCCAATATTCCAACTTCCTTAAAAATGGATATTGCTAATATTGGATAGGTTGCTCAGAGAAGCTCTGGATGTCCCATCGCTGGAAGTGTTCAAGGCCAGGTTGGATGGGGCCCTGGGCACCCCAGTCTAGTGGAAGGTGTTCCTGGCAGGGAGGGCTGGAACTAGATGGTCTTTCAATGTCCCTCCTAACCCAAGCCATCCTATGATTCTATCATATACTGAAATAGCACAACTGATCAAATAAATTGCTGTTCTGTCAGGAAAGTATAAAAAATTGTGGAACGTCACACTGCTTATCCCCCTCACAGAGCAAGTTATCACTCAGTTAACAGAAGCCTGAAAGAGTTTCATCTTCCCAGGCACTGGGGCACGGCGGCACCCAAGAGGCATCTTGGAAGCTGAGAGATCCATGTCCTTTTGCACCAGTAACCATGTACTACCCTGAAGCTCCTAACATGGCAGCAGATACCTCTGTTTAGGCAACACAACTCCAGCCTTCACGCCTATTTAAGCATTGCAGTGCTCAGTGAGCACTTCACCAGTTGGCTTTGGGCCTCAGTCATTTGCGTGCCCTCCAAAAAGAGCCCACGAATGCTGCCAGGACAATGGATACCAGTCAGAAGCTTTTAAAAGGAGTCGAGATGGAAGGGGAATACAGACTGCATCCAGACACTCTCAGCATCCAGACACTCTCAGAATGACAGACAGCTGATCAGATAATTCCTTAACCCAAAGGAAAATAAAATCCTCATGAATTTTCATAATGCATAAAGTCATTGCAAAGAGCAAGGATGGGATAACGCGCTCTCTGCCAGTGTGGGAGTACTGTTTGGGTCCCTGTATTTGGCACCATCTACTGCACCCATCACTTGTCTTCCAGGAAGAGATTAAAAACTGAAGCTCTGAGAACAAGCTTTCACTAGATTAGCTCACCAATTCTCTTTTGCTTGCAGATCACATCAATTAAGCACAGAGCAAAGACAAGTGTACTGACCTGGTATGAGGACAGCCCAAGTTGAAGCCCCTGCACCACCTCATTCAAAGCAAGCATGCTGAGAAAATGGGCTAGAGTCAAAAAAGGCATCCGAATTGCAGTATCCCGACACTTCTGGTTTTATGGAAAGCAAGGAAAGCAGAACACATTTGGACTGTTAGAGAGAAAAGCCTGATTTCAATCTTTGCAAGTTACTGAAAGCCCAGCTGCATTTCTCCCACCAGCTTGACACTAGCCAGCAGAGTTAGCACAGGTAGGAGCACCTGGGACTAACCTGGTCCTGCCAAGTTGCCCCCGCTCACAATGCCCATCTATATAACCTTTTGTAGTTTCCTTTGCCTTTCATGTCCCTGAGGGAATAGTCACAAGGACTTTTTCATTGCTGGGTCAAACACTTCTCCGATTCTTTGCCAGCAAACTAGGAAATTCATTCACTCTTTCACGTATCCAGGGAAGAATGCAGGGAAGCTCTGGAGAGCTTACTGGTACTCCATGAAAAGTGGGAGGGTTACCAGCCTGAGTGAAACCAGAACATGGGCACCGAGCCATCCCCAGCACAGCCAGCTTGAAAACATCACGGCAGGCAAGGAGGGGGGTTCTGTGTGGGCACAGGAGGAGTGAGACACAGGACTGCAAGCAAGCAGAAGGCAGAACAGACTCTTAAGTTAGGGATGTTACCAGTGAGCTGGGCCAACCTGTTGCTTCCCAGTAGTGGCCACTGAGAAACTGCTCGTGCTTGGTCAGCACAAGCAGTACTGCTGTGTGCCTCATCTCAGGACTGGAACTAAAACCCAGAAAATCTGATTCCAGTCCTCATCTCTACAGCAGCAATAGTTTAATCTTAGCACCCATCTCTCTTGCACAAGGACAAAAAACTGGCACCAGTGATGCAACACTGACCACTAGAAACCCACTAGAAATGCCAACATCATCAGCCTAAATGCTCTCTGCTCATGGGCAGTTTCTCAAAAAAAAAACAAAACCTATCAGGAATCTTGTTTAAAGAATAAAACCAGCAAGAAACAGAAGTGGTTTGTTTGGTTGTATTTTTTGGTTGTATTTTTCCCCACAGATATCCTTAGCTGATGTCAGGCAAATCTTACTGATGCCCTGCCGCAAGAAGCTTTCTCACCTCCAGTGCTATCCCCACAGCTGGTGCTTAAAAGTGAGGAATTAAGGTCACAGTGGCAATGTATGATATGCTGGTAACAGACCAGGCACTGTAACAGAGAATGCATAATGTAAAATGAAGAAAGACTTTTTTGCATTACCTCATTTCAGGTTTAATACTGTAAGAATTTATTCTTAATGATGCTATGGATAAACTGGATTTGCCTGAATAGCCTGTGTGTGGTATCTCTTTACATGGAAGCTGTGAGCATCCTGGCTCATTGCTCCATCACCCTATGAAGGTAAAAAGAAAAAAAAAATGCAGCTATCAATAATCACGCAGACAGAACAGTCAGGGTGCAGAGGAGTAGAGGTACATCTTTAGAGACACAAGTTCACACTCCCCCAAAAGCCACCTCCTGTCAATCTACCCAAAGCGATAACCACTCCATTCTCTGCATGCCATCAGATTCAGAAACTGGTGTTTTAACTACACTTCACCAATGGACTAGAGAAGTTCAGATGGTTCTGAAACCTTTTGCTGTCTCACACAAACAGAAGCCAGCCTATTCAAAGACAATACACTACATATTTTCATTCACTTGTGGCATGCAGAGAGTTGCCAGGCACACCCTGAAAAAATTCATCAGACTCCTTATCTCCCATAGTCTCCTCTGCTGGCTTCAGCTTCTCATAGAGAAAGGACATAGTTAACTCTTGCATTTGTTCTTTGCAAGTGTTTTGGACTACATCTTGCTATGGCACACAATAGCTGCCCTCTCCCCAACTCATTAAGGCTGTGCTGATGTGTGACACAGTGATGAAGTAAGTCTTGCTTTATTTTCATTCAGTGCTGTGCCAAGCTTTAAGAAGGTTTAAGAACTTAAGAAGGTTACAATGGTTTCTCCAGCACAATCAGAAATGAAGAATAACTTAAATACAAACTACAGACCCAAAATGTTATTTTGGTTTTCCTCTCTCAAGTCTAGCACCACAGAGTAAAAATGTCTGCATCATTTCCACAATGAAAATATGTAAATTAATTACCCTCTTATGTTGATTGATGCAAGTTATTTTGGTTGAGAACAATGCAAGTCACCCGCAGTTTACAAAACAATATGTCAATAAAATGAGCTAGACCTGCTGAAGAAAGCATTTGCTGTAGCCTAAAGCTATTTTTGCACATGCATAACCTTGAATTACAGTTTTTAGAAAAAAAATACCACTTCCACGTTCTGATCAGCAGCTAGTAAGTTGAAACCTGCTTTTCCTCACGTATTAATGAAGCTATTAATGTACCAGACAAAAATACACGTAGGAAGGTTACACAGAGCATATTATCACCCTTCACGATCCCAGCAAATGAGAAGTGACAAAACCGAAAAATTTACAGAAAAAGCTTTTTTATCAAGGAAAAAATGCTTCAAGGCATCAAGCGTTACTCTGTCAGCGAGTTTTCTCTTTCTCCAACCCCCCCAGCATATTTGCATGAAGAAAGTAAACCTGTATAAACAAAATGTCACTACAGACGAAGCATCACTTTCCATTAGACCTCTAAAACACTTCATAGGACCTTCTGTAAGGGCCAGAGCTGCTTGCTGCTACAGCCTGACCTGTGACACCAACACCCACCCACCCTGGTCAAGAAACAGGACACAAGTCATGCTGGGGAGGTCAAGAGGGACCCAGCAGACGTGTTGGTAGAAAACAGGTTCAGGGCTGGAGATGATCAGACAGTGATGGTTAAAGACACTTCACATACTCTGAGGTGTGACTATAGCTATCCATAAGATGCCAATGGTTAGGACCTGCACGTACATCACCCTCCCAGGATGCCCAGCTTGGGACATGCATCTCGAAGCCCTCACACAGCGATCCCATAAAAACTAAGGGCCTTGCTGGTTTGCTCTTTTTAAGATTTGGGCAAACTAAAATGAGTCATAAGTACCAGAAATCTTCAAATATGCAAATATATGCTGCAAGGAATCAAAACATTTACCCAACACCTGCTTGCTGGAGGATTTAACTCAGTCAACAAAATTTGCGGGTAACTCTGCTGAGTACCCAGCTTCTTGTCACCGTCTCAGCTTCTGGGGATGAAGAATCTGGGATTCCTGTCAGAAAACTGTCTCCCACTCCTATCTATTTCTTGTGTTAACTTTCAAGAGCAAGATGGGAGAAAACTGTGAAGTTTCACATTCCTCCGCAATCCAAGTTGCTGGAGAAAGCTCACTTCGTCACCTCCTCCCTCCGCTCAAAGCTCTTCCTGAGCCAGAGGTATAGGAAATATGATTTTATTCACCTCCTTGAACTTGCAGCATCCCACATTACCACCTCTCCTGAGGATAACTCTGGTGTCACTCAGTGCTGCTTGCTGCTCCGCAGAATGACACCAGCTACTAGGGCAGCTCAGGGACAATCCCCACCAGCCGCAAAGCTCCCAGTATCAGCTGCAGAACAGACCGTGGGTCCTGCTAACTGCACTCTCCAGCTGCTACGAGAAGTATTTCAGCTGCTGATCTGCATTACATTAAGTTGTTGCCCTAGAAACGTAAGTGATATTACAAATTCAAGTTAAAAAAAAAAGAAAATTGTTTTTGCAAAAACTTTGTACTTCTTGCTATACCTTTTCCCCCTCCCCCTCTTTCTGAAAAGGCCTAAAACCCTATAAATGCAAATAAAATCACAGAAACACATGAAGAAGCCTTCCAATTAGAGACAGCGAGCAATTTCCAAGCACTAATATTACCTGCATCTTTTTGGACATCATATCAAGACTTGGCAAACTAAAACAGTTATTGCAATGGGGTAGTATTACTCAGGTCCAATTAAGAGTGGATGTAAAAGTGAAATGAGATAAACACTACTTTATGCTAGCAGTCTTACTGAGTCTGTGACATTACCAAAGATCAAAAGAAGCATCTTAAGCAAGATATTCTCAATGCAAAATAAATAAATACATTTTAATGAGAAGGAAAATATCCTATGTGTCAAGAATTAGCAACTTGAATGTGGAGCAAGACTCCCTGACTGCAATGGAAAGCGGACCTTAAAAACATCAGATTAACCAGAAGCTTGCAACAACAGCTCACCCTATCACTTCTTAAAGCTCAAAATATAGAAGGAAATGTAAACTAATACATATTCTATTTCTGCAGGATACGTATTTTCTCTACTCACCTCCTTGCAGACGGATATTACTTCTCCATAGGTGTATTATTTCTCTCTATTTCTATTTCCAGAAAGCAATAGAAAAAAATTGTATCAATCTGAGGCCAACATAGAAACAGGAAAAAAAGTCCCAAAAGTCACCTCCCTGCCTCCTCAAAAACTTAGACCAGATATATCAGACTGAAGACACTACAACAGAAAATCCAAAATAAAAAAAAAAATCTGAAAATCTAAGTAACTAAATAAACAAGAACTAAAGAGTAAGTAAATAGATCAATCAGAAAATCTAAGTAAAGAAAATCTAACAGAAAATTTTAAAAGGCGGATGTGACCTGGTTTTTCATGTCTTTTATAAAATAGGCAAAGAGAAACCACCAGTCTCTTAAAAAATTCTTGAAAAATTCATTTCAAAGATGACTGAATAAGATCACAAATTATGGGTCATACCTTTACTGTACAAAAAGCAAGACAGAAAAAACAACCAGAACATATTCCAGAATTCTTTTCAACCACTGACTTGCTAAAGCTATGAAAGGCAGAACCATGCAACAATCACAGGAAAGAATACCCCAGCTTAACCGCAACCTGGACTTGCATTGGAAACACCCATACTTCATCAAAATAAAATCCACACCAAAGCATATCATATAATGCTTCTTTATCTATAGAATTGACTCCTCCTAAAGTGAAACACAGTTCTGGAGCTGTGCTGTAACACCAGCGACATCACAGAGTCCAGTTTTGCATGTTTCATTTTCATGAACATGTCAAGTATTTCTCCCTCTCAATTTTAGGCTTAGATTTTACAGCCAAGCTGAAATTTCTCTCAGACAGACAGCTACATTTCATACTAGAGATTTTATTAGGCCAGCTTTTCACTTGTATTTGCACACTACCACCCGAAATCCATAATTCTGCAAAAACATAACTCCATAACTTACAACAGGGAAAACCCAACAATCTGATGCAGGAGTACCATGTCTAAAGAAACTCATGCCATGTCAGATGAGGGATGTTTCCAGTCAGATGGCACTGCCCCAGGCTGAAGACGAAGCACCAGTGAAGAGAGGTACAGGGCAGAGAAGGAAAAGGCACTTCCCTTTTATTGTAAATTCACTGTGATACTAAGAAAGCCCCTGAGATACACAAATATGACACTCCAAAATATCAGGTTTACATTGAGAGACAGTTGTGCAAAGAGGCTGTTCTAAAATTCCTTGTAGGATGGGCTGCAGAAACAAGACCCTATGGCAGAGAGAGACTACCACCTCCCTCTGGAGGCGAGAGAGCCACATCCACACCTCTAATAATTCCCTTAATTTATATCTTTCATTAATGTATCCTAAACCTTCTATGGATTCATTCGATACTTTGAAGAAGACTGGACTTATCTTTTTGTCCCAGTCATTTGGTGGGTTTGACTTTCATTACTTCTGCACCTGATTCCACCATACAGCTGTGCATTAAATAATAATTTCTTCTCAGAAACTCCCCACTCCAAAATATAAACCTGTTATACACCAAGAAATTATTTTAATATCTCATATGCCTTTAGTACTGCATCACTAGTTTTACAAACCTCTAGAAGACTCCAGAAATTGTTTTTATAACTTCCTTAGCCTGCAAAGTAACAGGATGACTCAGTTAATTTATTTACATTTTCTTTAATTTGGCATGTTAGCCCTCAGAGACATTACTTTGTTGTCATCTCCACTCAAATTCTGCCTTGTTAGCATCTAGAGAAATCAATGCCATGAAACACTTCATTTTTATAACTTCATCTTCTTTCAACCTAGAGCTTCATTAATGTGATAACTAAACAGGTACACAGCTCGCTGTCTCTCTACGTGTTAAGTAAATTTATACAAAAATAAAAAGAGAAAAATTAGATGAGGATGCTTTTTAATTCTGTGCATGCACACACTTACTTATTTTTTATTACAGCGCCTCATTCAAGTTTATGAAAGTTTTTTTTAAATGTTTGGAGAATAACTAGCAGGTTTCAAGGTGCAACAACCATTTCTTGTTCTTTTCCATCCTGCTGCCTAAACAATGGAAAAAAAAAAATCTCGAAGAGCTGGGAAATGGGAAAAGTACACTTTTGATTTTAAAAGTGTTCCTAAACAACTCTATTTGGGTGAAAAATCCTTTTCTGTCAAAGCCAAAGCAACCAAACAAACTGAAGTAAAAATTTAGAGGGTCCAAAGCATTTTCAGAACAATGGCTCATTCATGATTTCCCACCATATTTTCCACTGAAGCAGCAGATTTGGCTTCCCAGGGTGCTGACAAGTCTCCTGCTGCAGCTTTATACCCACCAGTCAGCCCCAGAGCATTCCTGGCTCACCAGTAGCAATGCATACCCCACCCACTGCTGTCCCTACACCAGCATCCTATCCCATTCCAGTTCTTCCAGCTGTTTCACGTTTCCTAGATCGAAATCTCATTATTTTAATCCCTCATTCAATAAACATCAGTTTGCATAAAGACAGGTTTGAAATTTTCCTTCCTTAAAAACATTAAAATCAATAATGGTTAATACTAATAGACTTGATTCTGTTTTGTATTGGCATGTCCATATTCTGACCCATGAACTACTCCTCAATCATCTCTAGGATGTTTCCAAAAAAGGCTAAGTTATATGGCCACATCCTCTTTCCTACTCTACCTTATGTGATCCCCAGATATACTATGACAATCGCATCATCCTTTCAATAACTTCAAACCTCAAGAGCCAGAACTACAACCATAATCACATAACTAAATAATGAGGCTTCCCAGTGCAAAATGGAAGCAAGAGAACATTCCCATTTTGCCTTGCCAAACTCCAGTCCTTCTTTCAGTGACCTCCTCATTATGTGCACAATAATTGGACTCTCACACTCATGCCCATTGGGGAGCGGGAATCGTGTCGTCACTCGCTCATCATGCAAATGGCTTTCTGAATCAGGGCACCTCGACTCCTGCACACCCCCTGTGACAGCAGCCCTGAGCAGGGGGGTCCCACGGTCCCTCTGCCACCCACGCCGTGGCACGGTTTGCCTTGCATGGGACACACAAAGAGACAGCGCCTCGCACCAAGGTCAGCAATCACATGTGCAACACAATAATCTTGCATGGCCTCAATTAATCTGCTTTAGTCCCTCCATCCACAAAACCCAAAGACAATGGATTTGGCTATGGGAATGCAGGATTTGGCATGGGAATGCAGGACTGACACAAGTTTTATCTTTATTTTCAAAATCGAAATAAAACATGTTTCCCACAATTCTGACTATGTATCCAGTACTCTTTGCTTTACACAACCAACCCCTGATTAAACTGCTGTCTCAACTTCCTCACTGTGTGAGGACTGCAAGTCTGTTTAGGGTCCTTTTCAGCTCACTGACCTACTTGCTACCAAAAAGACAGGCATTAATAGAATTTCCTCTCTCTTTTAATTTCTGCTATTCTTCTAATTGCTGCTTCCCAAATAGAGTTCCTGTAAGTTAAGCTTGCTTCTCTCTGTCAAGAACTTTCATCCAAAACTTCCACAAAACACAATGCCCAAATGCCCTCAATAGCAGTTATTATATAGGAAGCATATTAGCAACTTCTAACCATCCTGGGTCTTCAAAACAGGAGAAGTCTAGTAGTAACACAGTCTCCTTCACCTGTTTTCCTAAATACCTTTATTCTTTTCTCTCACCAGTACAGCTCTCTAACAGACACTGGTGTGGTAGCACTACTGAAGGTCACTAAACTCACCCAAGATGGTAAGTGGGGCATTTTTTTCATCCAATTCAGCCAGCTAAAATTTATGAATCTAATCTAAATTAGTCAACTCCACTGCCATGGTAATCAGTGTAAGCAGCATGAATCACCCACCCTGAATGCCTGGCCAGACACATGGGAAGGAAGGAATGAAACCCACCTGGAAGTGCTTATCACTAACCATAGAGGGAGGCTTGTTACTAAGCTGGGGTGACCTTTCATGCATGGAATTCCTTTATCTCTAGCTCTGCTGATGATAAGGAGGCCAGGAGACCTCTCTTTTTTGGTAGGGAGGGCATCAGTTCCCAGGACTCGGACAAACTGCAGCTCATGGGTGATATTCGACTACCTCAATATCTGAATCAGTGTTCTTTAGAGAAATACCACATAAGTACTTTGAAGCTGCTATTAAGCTGCTTTGAAACTGAGTTTCTTATAGGAAAGGGAAGAGCAGAAAGGAAAGCTTAAGTTAAATCAACATGCACAGTGCCCTAACCAACATGAGTGATTTTTTTTTAGCACTGCAGTGCTAGGCCAAGCTTATGTGTCTTCTTCCCCTTGGGCAGAAATGCTGAGCATAGTCTGCTGCTCCTCAAAAATCTGAGAACACCCAGGTCCCGGATCTCACTCAACCTGTAGTACTTCGTGGCTGTGAAGAAAGTCAGTTCACCTGCCTCTGCCTTGATTCCTTAATTTCTAAAACGGGAGCAAGTCAGGATCCTGTCCTAACTCACGAAGCCTTTTGATATGTATCAGTGAAATAAACCACATGTTTGTGGGCTGCAGCTGTGTCTCCACAGCGCAGACACAAGCCTCCAGATGGGGCTGGCTGGGATGACCAGTGAGACCATACCAGATGGCAGCAGCTCAGGGCTGCTTAGCAGCATTTTGACTTGTTATCAGTCATTCCTATCGAACTGCTCCATAATCTCCCTCCTTCTAAAGGTTCATCTTATGCAACACTAAATACCGAGATACGGTAGATATTTTCTGGGAACTCACTAGAGAAAGCAATCACTAGAACAAATCACGATCCTGTGTCTGTGCAGTACTACCACAACTGCAGGTGGAGCATAGGTCTGTCCATTGAAACGGAGTGTGAGGGCCTGGCACTAATCCCTTCCTAGGAGACAGAGCTTTGGGACTTAGTGCTAGGGCTGAGACAAGCTAACATCTGCACTGAAACCCTGACCCTCAGAGATTCTGCAGACTTGTACAATACAAGACAATGCAAGACCTGAAGGTAATAGGTAATAACACCTTTCTCCAAATGAATTCGGGAAATACTCCCTAACATGTCAGTTTCAGGGTTTCCACTTTTCCCTTCAGTTCCTTTTTTCAGTGGAAAAAGTGCGGGCACACGGGGACAAGGATGGTAAAATGGTTTGCTCAGAAGGACTGTTGGTCTGCAGACTTACTTCTTCATTCTGTAACTACTAAGTGAATATCTTGGGGCAGATTTGAAAGTCTAGATATTATAGAAGATGCCAAACTTTTATAAGTTCACAATACAGCCAGCAATGAAGTCCACTCCAACTCAGGGTCCACACTCCCAGGGAAAAAAGTGTTACTGGTTTCGTAAATGGTGGCAAACCCCACACACCTCATTCCTGGTTTTGTCTCTAATGACCTAATGTCAAAGTCAACTCAACAGAGGGCGGGGAAGAGATGTTAAGAGCTAAAAAAGAATCAGTACAGGAAAGTAAGCTAGAAAAACGTTTTTCTTTTAAATTAACAGACTGACTGATACCTTTAAAACTGGTGTGTTTTTATCTTAATTGTGGGGTTTTGTTTGGCTCATGATAAAATAACATTACTGCAAATGAAGTGCTCCTGCTGGCAATGGCGAAGACGAGATGAGATGAGATCAGGCTACAGCATTTCTGCATCTACATCTCAACAGCCACCTGATTCCAACAGCCACCTGATTCCTCCAGGTGGACCTGGGGTCCACCTGCTGGAATAAGCAGGCTGAAGTACCTCCATTTGCAAGGGATGGCATGCAACTCTGCATGATGGTCGGTTTTAAAATCCTGCTCTGTAAACAGCAGGCACTCAGCAATTACTTTGCAAAGGGCTCTGCTCCCATCTCCACCCACGACATGGGTTTCAGCCTTATGCTCACTGCCCAAAAGGAAGGAAGGAAAGAGCAAACGAACCAGCCACATCCCCCTCAGGAAGCACATCCAGAATTAATCCAACTTTGCCATTTTCACAGAATCTCAGCCCTAGGACTTCCTAGCAGGTATATGAAAAGCAGATACCCTCAAAGACTTCATTTTTCCTTTGGATAGGAAACCTTGCACTGACTTTATTAAGGCATATTTGAGCAAATGCCATGCCACAGGCAGCTCTGGCTTTAGAAGGCTGTTTTGATAGACCTAGAGCTGAGTATTACTGCAGATAAAGCTATCCTAAAAATCCAGCCCTGAGCTGTCATTTCATTATGCTTAGAACTGTATAACCAAGAAAGGTTTTCAATTACAACCCGGGCTTACATTTTTAAATATTTGTTATAGTTAGCCCAGGATACTTTGGTGTGAAACTTGATCAACATGTTGATATATGCAGAGATTAAGTCATCCAGCCTCTACTGGCAGGGAAACGAACATTCACGAGAAATCACTATTCCTTTTGTCTGAAATCCAAAGAATTAGTTTCTAATCTCAGTTTCACTGTGGTGGATCAAAAATGACTCAAAAAATACCAAGAACTACTCAACCAAGAGGACAGCAGAAACTAGGACTTCTGCTGACCTTCAGCAACGAATGCAGTTACACCGTCAGCACAATAAAGACAGCCCACGCATAAAGTGCACCCTGAAGGTGGCCAATCCCATTAGGAGCAACTTTAAAACACGTAAGAGCAACATTATTTAAATCCGGTAAGGACATACTACAATAACAGCCACAATCCTCAATGTACACACTGCACAAGAACTCCCACTCCTCACAGGATAACGACCTACATAATTCCTGCTTAATGACTCCTATTAGAGCCAGCACGTATCTCCATATAACCCCTGAAGGGCACCTGCAAGGATGGCCATGAGCACAGCAGGCTCTGTGGCCATGACCAGCTCCCTGCCCAGGCTGCCTGCTGCACACACCTGCTGTGCAAGCCCCAGCTGCCCAGGAGCACCAGCCACCACCATGGGCACTTGGGTTCACCAGCTCAGGTCAGGGCTCCACCTCTGGCAGCAGTTTTGGTCCAGGGGGCAACATGTGAACAACCCTCAAGATGCAGGGTTGACATAATACAACAGGACTACAAAAATGAGTAATGATGCTCCTACAGCTCCGGCAACATAGCAATCAGGAGAAAAATTAATTTTTATGTGAAAGGTGAAGCTCTTTTTTTCACTGGCACATGGAACTGGGGTGGTCTCACTGAGGCTGGGCACTGGGAGGAGAGCACACAGTAGATGGGAGAAAAGCAACAAAAGTGAGAAAGGCATATTATATACACAAAAGATCACTGCAGGAGGCTTCAATTTCCCTCCTTTTGCCAAGACCCTCTTAATGTGAATGTCAGCCAGGCCAGTCCACAAAGCACACACTGCAAGCTGACTGTGATAGACTGTTACACTGCAGGAGTCATGGAATGCTAAATTCATTTCATGAAAGCTTAGGTTGAGAACTTGTGCACCACAGCAATTGTGAAGCCAAAAGGACATCTCTTGGAAGAGTTAGAGAGAAAAGTGATGCGAATTTCTCCAAAAAACACATTCCTTTAGCTCATCTGCCTATTGCAATAATGCCTTAGTCAACGTTTCTTAGAACAGGTAGAAAAACTGCTTTTATTATTACCATCACCTTCATTTATATGTACAAAACAACAAACCGGTAACATGAGGGATGAAGCAGTCCCAAAGTTACCAAATTTTGAGAAGTCAAATTTGATTCAATCTCAGCCAGATCCTTTGTACATCACTGTCTCCCAGAATGTATGTCCAGACACATTTTCCACTTGCATGTAGTTAGGTAATGAAAACCTAAGTCTGAAAGCACATCTTAGGCTTGTCAATCTACGAACACCAAACAAAGACATCAGCTGTGTTGTTCTAGCCATGCGGAAAATCTCAGGTGCTTAAGACAGCTTAAAAAAAAAAAATTAATACACCGGTTAAAGGCTAATATAGCTGAAGTTCCCTATCCATCTTTCTCCTTCTCCCCATTCCCCAGCCAGGTACCTAGCATAGTCCAGGACCCCAAAACTTCTGTGTTCCTTTACTCAGTCACCACCATCAGAAAACTGCACCCTCCCACTGTTTCTTTTCCCTATCCTTTGCTCCTCCACATCCATTAACCCACGTCCAGACAGAGCAGTACATTCTACTCACTCCTTACTTACCTTGAAATATCTCCTCCTTTTCACTTTTTCCTTAGTCTTTCCATACGCACAATCTACACGCGAACACACCAGATATGGATCAACTGATATTTGTTAATGTTCAAGAATAGTTTTAGCTGTCACTAAACCACTGCAGAGAGAAACAGCTCTTGGGAGGGTGTTCCAGAATGCAGCTTCTGGAAACAAGGGAGGAAGCAGAGAGAAACGAACAGAACTCTGCATCCTGCTGCTTTAACATGGTATGCAGGTCTTTTTCCCTACACCACGATAATCCATAGGGAATCACCACTGCCTTAATTTCCAGCAGGGCCCTTCAGGCTCTCGCTGTCAGCATGATCTGCTGGTTTGCTCCAAAGCAGAACTCAAGCATGCACTGTGCAAGCTCAGAGGAGCAGGGCCCAGCATGAGTCCAGCTATACCTCACCGTGTAAATTCACCCAAAGACAAACCACAGCCAAACAGCTCCATCATGGGTTGGCAAGGGTCAATCCTCACAGCCTTGACAGCAGCACACATGCCTCACCATTTACTCCTGACCCCACGATATGGCTGCAAAAGCGCACAGAAAATTTGCTTATAAGTCCTAATGATCTGAATCACAATGGTTTTTACTCATGCAGTAAACCACACCAAAAGAGGCTTGTGGGCATCTTTAAATATTCCCTGCACCAAACGTGCTGGGTAGAGAACCTCCCAAACAGATGCTGCTGTGCAAAGCTGAGGGAAGCAAGCCAGCAGCCTGCACAAGGCAGCAAGGCAGGCTGGCAAAGCCTCGTCTAATGCATCAAAGGTGGTCCAAAGCTCACACATCATTTGGAGAGAACTGCATTCACACAGGGAAGGTCAACAGTAAGACTTTAAAACCAGTCTGTTCCCTGAAGACTCACAAAAATCCCAGAATTATCCAGCCTCCTGGGTCCAGGCAAGTGGCAGCAGTGCCAAGAGGCTTTACCATCACGATGCCTCCAGCTATTCAGTATCTGACAACATGGAAGGCTTTGGCTACCAGAAAGCAACATCTGCCTTTTCGCTCTGTTTGCATCCCAGCCCCAAATGAAAACCTCCAGCTTAAAATAACAATAGTAACAATTACTCCTGCTGTTGTTCCACCCAGTCCCCTAGCTTCTCTGCCAGAGGAACATTTCCTTCTGGATAGTACAAGACTTCTTCCAGGGTTGGACCACTACAATGATATGGACACCCGCTATCAAGGACAAAGCAAAAGCAATGCATATCTTTCTTCTTTTACAAAGTGCAAGAACAAAGAAAAAGGCTGGCCTTCTCTAAAGGAAACCACCAATTATGCTTCCTTGAAAATCCTAACAGTGAATAGTGGTGTCTCAACTTTCACCAAAAGATATCACAGCAAGCCTCTGGAAAAAATGTCTATGTAAAACCTCAGCTCTGAGTTTATTGACTACCAGTGTATCCATCACTGCACTACAGCAAAAATCCATAAAGCTAGGTCATCCCAACATAAGCTGGCAACTCTACCTCACATGCAATCACAGCACAAAGATGCAGGCATGCAAGCAGCGACTTCACTCACCCAAATGCAGCGAGAGCTGCCATTACCTAATTGCCACTTAGAGGATGAATGAAAGAATTTCAAACACCAGCTTTCAAAAAAAAACCAAAAACCAAACCTGAACAACCAACCTAATCAAACCCACTCCACACATGTAAATCCCAAAATTATTAACTCTTTATTTAAATATGGATGCATGGATAAACAAGAAGCTCCTGGACAAACTCAAACACAAAAAGGAAGCTTCCGGAGGATGGCAGCAAGGACAGGCAGCCTGAATGGAAAACAGAGAATTGTCCAAGCAGACAGGGATCAGGTTAGGAAAGCCAAAGAACTGACAGAATTAAATCTGCCCAGGGGTGTAAAGGGAAACAGAAAGAAAAGCTTCTACAGGTACACCAGTGATAGAAGGAAGATTAGGAAAAATGTAGGCCCTCTCCAGAAGGAAACAGAAGACCTGGCTACCTGGGATACAGAAATTACTGAGGTACTCATGACTTTTTTACCACAGATCTTCCTTGTGAAGTGCTCCAGTCCCATCACCCAAGTGATAGAAGGCAAAGTCAGGGACATGGAGAAGCAATAACCACATGCTACAAGACAACATGATGTTCAATAACATCTAAAGAACCTGAAGGGGCAGAAGTCCATCGGATCCAACAAGCTGCATTTCCAGGTCCTGAAGGAACTGGCTGAGGAGACGGCTAAGCACTATCTATCACATTTGAGAATTCATGACAGGCCCACAAAGTTCATAGTGCTGCATTAAAAAGGGAAAAAAGGAAGATGCAGGGAACTACGGACCAGTCAGTGTCACCTCTGTACCCAGCAAGATCATGGAGCAGATCCTCCTCAAAACTGTGCTAAGGTACATGGAAAATAGAGAGGTAATTGGTGATAGCCAACATGGCTTTACTAATGGCAAATGATGCCTGACAAATCTGGTGGCCTTCTTCTTTGGGGACAAAGCATTAGTGGATGAGGGAAGAGCAACAGACAACATCTACCTGGACTTGTGCAAAGCATTTGACACTGCCCTGTGCAACATCCTTATCTCTAAGCTGGAGAGACGTGGATTTCATGGAGGGACCACTTGGTCTGGTTTGTCACATTCCAAGTGACATTCCTCAGGGGTAGGTACTGGGAGCAGAACATCTTTTATCTCTGTCAGCAACATGGACAGTGGTATTGAGGGCACCCTCATCAGCTGTGCAGATGACACCAAACTGTGTGGTGCAGTTGAGATGCTGGAGGGAAGGGATGGCATCCAGAGGGATCTGAACAAGCTCAAGAAGTGCGACTGTGCAAACCTGATGAAGTTCAACAAGGCCAAGTGCAAGGCTCTGCACATGGGTAGAGCAATCCAAAGCACAAACATAGGCTGAGCAGAGAATGGACTGAGAGCAGCCCCAGGGAGAAGGAGAACTTGGGAATGTTGGTGGATGAAAAACTGAACTTAAGCCAGAAATGTAAGCTGGCAGCCCAGAAAGCCAACCATATCCTGGACTGCATGAAAAGCAGCATGACCAGCAGGTTGCAGGAGGTGATTCTACCCCTCTGCTCCACTCACATGAGACCCCACCTGGACCACTGCATCCAGCTCTGTGATCCTCAGCGCAGGACAGACATGGACCTGTTGGAATGAGTCCAGAGGAGGCCCATGAAGATGATCAGAGGACTGGAAACTTCTCCTATGAAGACAGGCTGAGAGAACTGGGGCTGTTCAGCCTAGACAAGAGAATGCACTGGGGAGACCTCCTAGCATCCTTCCAGTACCTAGAGAGAGCTTTCAAAAAAGCTGGAGAGGGAGTTCTCATTTTACAATGTAGTGACAGAATGAGGCGCAATGTCTTGAAACTGAAAGAGGTCCAGTTTAGATTAGGTATTAGGAAGAAATTACTTACTCTGAGGGTGGTGAGGCACTGGAACAGGTTACCCAGCAAAACTGTGGCTACTCCATCCCTGGAAGTGTTCCAGGCCAGGTCGGATAGGGCTTTGAGCAACATGATCTAGTGAAATGTGTCCATGCCCATGGCAGGGGAGTTGGAACTAGCTAATCTTTACGGTCTTTTCCAACCCAAACCATTCTAGAATTCTATGAAATATGAGGAGTCATCAAAAAATCTCACCCTGTAGCAGAATACAAAGGCATCCTCTTAAGACTCCGAGCGCCATGATTTGTTTAAGCAATGTGGGACATAATCATGTTTAATATTAAAAAGATACTAGTGCAACAAGTCTGATAGCAAAACTGACATTTATACTGTCATTAAATGCACTTATCACCAAATACAACCTGCACTATCATGCAAAGCGCTCAGATGGTTTGAAGGCAGAAATAATATATGTTCAATGCTATTCAGGAATATTAATAAGCTCCTTTATTTTAAGATGTAAAGCATTAATAGCTGTTCTGAAGAGGGCTTACTTTTAACCTTTAACAACATTCAAGTGTCTGTAATTTTTATCAGATTGTTTGGATTTTGATTGAGCTAAAGTCCTGAAGCTACAATTAAACTTGCAGCTACCTTCTCTCACTAGGCTTCCTGCAACAGCTGGAAGACTCTTTGAAGTCTGCAAAGACATGGAAGAAACGTTATTTATGGCTGGTTTGCACAGCGCAAGCAGAAACAAGTTGTGTTGTGCATTTCCAGTGCTGGTGACAGATCATTTCTCACCAGCACCACAGGAAGTCTTCAAAACTATTTCCCTCTCCCCAGATGCTCTACAGGACCAAGCTAAGAAGCCGGAAATGCTGCAGGGCAGGTTTTCAAGAGCTCTGAATGGCCTAAAAGCAATTCTTATTACAGTCACCATTAAATCCCACCACCAGCTCCACTGAAGACAGAAGTGGCCTAACTCAGCCTGTTGATGGCTACCTGCCTGGAAAGCCCAGCACATCTCAGGATGGGCTGCTAAACCCATTTAAAAATTTAAAATTTTTAATGTCTCGGATGCCTTTTAAAAGAAGGGAGAAATCAGCTTAGATAGTAGAGAAGGAAGGGGGATTTCAGTCCAGAAGAGCCATCCACATATTGCCACATCTCTCTGACCAGCTCCACAGCCAAGGGATGGAGCTGTGGACTCTGCAGGAGCAGAGGGACAGCACCACTGGAGCCCTGCAGCAGGGGCTGCACTGTGCTGGCACATGTGTAATGACCAAGCCAACACGCACTGATGTCAGAGGAAGTTACGCTCACGCAGTGGAGGCCATGCAATCAGTAGTGTCATCATCTAGGAGAAAGAAATAAAATATTGTTTTCTCCCAGGCAAAGCCACGGGTTTTTCTCATTTGTGTTAACTTGCTTTAAGTGCCTGCAGGGCTCATGCCTTTGATTTACTGTGGGTGACAGGCAGTACAGGCATAGACACATTTAGGTATAATTATTATAGTAGCCAGGCTCATACACCAAGAACAGCAGCAAAATCAACAACAGCTCAATAAGACAATGGAGAATTTTCCAACACAAAACCCTACATCTCTCTACATCCTGGCAACCCTACTCAAAGTCTGCTCTTGACTCTTTCAAGAAAAAAAAGAGTGAAATCAGTAAGTTTCCATATCAGTGGCAGCATTGCTACTAATCCAATGCAACACCAGTTTCACCTAAAAAAATCCTATATTTTGTAGTTTTCATAGAATCATAGAATCATTTACATTGGAAAATACCTCTAAAATCATCCAGTCCAACCATTAACCCAGCACTGCCAAGTCCACCATTAAACCACACCCCCAAGTGCCACATCTACACATCCTTTAAATCCCTCCAGGGATGGTGACCCTACCACTTCCCTGGGCAGCCTCTTCCAGTGGTTGACAGCCCTTTCCACGATGAAATTTTTCATAATAACCAATCTAATTATCCCCTGGCATAACTTGACACAATTTCCTCTCATCCGATGGCTTTTTACATTGTAGAAGAGACTGACCTCCAGGTANCTGAACACAGGATTTGAGGTGTGGCCTCACCAGTGCTGAGTACAGGGGGACAGTCACTGCCCTGGTCCTGTTTGCCACACTATTGCTGATCCAGGCCAGGATGCCATTGGCCTTCTTGGCCACCTGGGCACACCCTGGATCATGTTAAGCCACTGCTGACCAGCACCCCAGGTCCTTTTCCACTGGGCAGATTTCAAGCCACTCTTCCCCCAGCCTGCAGCACTGCACATGAAGTTAAGAAAAACAAGCAAGCTAAGAACAGCAACTCTCTCACACCACCACTTGATGCATATTCTAGTCCAGCACCCAGCAAGTCCTGCCTCCAGCTCAGCCCTTAAGTTCAAGCACTAAAGAGAATACAGTACTTAGGGTTTAGACACAGAGCAAAGGATACAATAATGGTTATCATCAACTCTTTGACTTGCACTTACGTAAAAAAAAACAAACCCAAACCGCAAACCTAGAAGCTGGAAGTCCATGAGGACCCCAGAGCAGAGGTTTGAACGACAGCCCAGCGGGGTTTGCTCAGATCCCTCTTCACAGCACTGCCATCTTTTGCATCCTGACAGTATTAACAGTGCCCAAAACTTACTTGCCATTAATATGCACATCCAGATGTTAACCACTTGTATGACTTCAGGGTCTAATACAACGCCTGTTACGATATCTATAATTTTTTATACTGGGATGAAATGAGGCCTGTGCACTTGTATAAAGTAATTAAGAATTAGTACTGTTTTGTTTTGGATGCATAAATCCTCATAGCAAACAAGCTAAGAGACATAAACAAGGTATATTTATAACTGTTTAACATACTCTCCTTATTTAAGTCTTTTAAAGTAAGGACATAAGGATGCATGTGCAAGGCAGGCTACTCGGTTTCACATTAGTTTATATTTTCATTCCTTTCATCATCCTACAGGAGCAAAATACCTACAAGTCCGGGGTGAAAGCAAGGTAGAAGAATGTACTGTAAAAGAAAACTGTCTGCACTGGAATTACAGACAGCACAGTGTTTCCACTGGGAAAAAAAAAAAATTAAGAAAATCAGACAGATTCAAATACCTCAATCCCAGTCAATGTTTTTGGTATATATTAACAAACCCTCTTCTATTCCACTGAATATAATAAACTGAAGCAACACATTCTTGTTGTAAAGATCAGTTTTATTACATGGCCATGACCTGGACCAGCTTTCAATCAGCACTGATTAAATGCATATTCTGATATCCGCCACCACATACCTTTCAAGTCGTGGAAGAAAGTAGCAAACACTTCCCATTTGTCACTGTCATGTAACATAAAAATTTATCTAGATGCTGGATATATGAAGTGTCTCTGAGAATAACTCACTAGATCACATACACATGGAAAACTCACTCACTGTGCACAGGCTAAGTAGGGCTGAATTAATGAACGTACTGTTGCTTCATATATTTAATGTCTGTCACTAAACCAATAATTTGCAAATGCAGAAGCAGGGACTGGGAGATGCACTGGCTGCAGGCACTGACAGATCCCTCCTCTGCAGTTTCAAGAAGCAAATTGTACTCAGTTCAGAGTTCTTGATCCATGCTCCTGGGAATGACTCAGGCCACAAGCAGCAAGACTGTCAGCATGTGTCCACACTTGGGGTTTTGTTTCCAATCCTATCTACCCCAATTTCCTTTCCGAGAATGCTGTGCTTGTGAAAGGCACAGCATGACATCCTAAGAGACTTCCATCTTCTCTGCCTAACAGACTCACTCTGGGTGGCAGCAGAAAAGCAAAAGCTTCCCTAGAGAATACACCAGGATTACCAACAAGGGAGAACTACTTCTGGATTGAAGCTTTGGCCCATGGTCATCTATGGCAAAACTCCCACTGAAGTCAGTGTAGCCAGGATTTCACCTCTGTCACAGCAATTTTGAGTCCCTGCCCATTCTGCCTTGGAACTTCCAGCCAGCACAATGAGGGTCTTAACAGTGCCAAGAGCTTTTGTGTTATGTACTGCAGACAGAAGTCATGAAACCCTTCACATAAGCAAACAAATACTTATCAAATAGTTAGGAAATTTAAGACACTGCTGTACTGTAAGGGATTCAAACCTGCATCCAGAAGCATGATGTTTCACACTGGCACACCATTCTAAAACAAACCTTATCCTAACCAAGTTTCTGTCCTTCACAAAAACCTGCCTGTAAATACAAGCTGTATGACTGCAGTTGGCATGTGTCAGAAGACATTTCAGAACTCAGCACAGAAACCTATCTGTAGTGGAGCAGCACCTACAAACTGCTCCTAACAAGCAATGGCTAAACGCCGTAACTCCCTCCTAATCGTTCATTTCATTGTATTTGACAGAATCCATCTATCAGAGTACATCAGGTCACAGTAGTGCAACATGTTAGGAGCCACGACAATATAACCTGGTGGAACAGAAGGCCCTTGTGTGAGAAATGGAGCAAGCCAGCATTTAGGGAAACTGGGGGGGCTATACCCCATCCCTGTCTGGCACACAAGATAACAACACAGTAACATAACACACAGTTCCGGAATCATCCTACACACCATCGGCATGCAGGTGTGGAGCACAGGCATTACAACGCCAATAAGATGCTACGTTAAGAATCAAGCTTAAAAATAAACAGGAACAAAAGTGAATAAAACTATGATTTGCTGCATCAAGGCAAGCACAGCCAACCTGCTGATTTTCTACAACACTAGCACCACCAAAGGATCAGACAGAGTGATATCCATAGTTTGCAGTCCTGCAGCACACTGGCTCCTGTCTGGCTCTCTCAACACGACTCCAGTGTTTTTTGGAACACAACAATCACATCTGTAAGCTCTTTCTTAGCAGCACTCTCTAACAGCAAGCTAGATCCGGAAGGATAACTCCTTCTCTCCTTGCACCCACCACCAAGTTCTCTCCACGCAACAAGAGGACATTTTTTTTTCACTTGAAAGATCAGCCCTCTGAATGTCAGCAGGAACACACAGACAAGCACTAGCCAGGCTATTCTGCCTTGTTCTGCTCTCCCGGCTAATGCTCATACCCTCCCACAACTGCTCCAGACCACGAATGAGTCCTCAGTGAAAGCAGAGCATCCAGCCAGCAACCAGAACAGGGCAGCAACTCTCCTGCACTCCTCATAGTTCATCCTCTCCTGATTTTTAATTCCTTTTCTGAAAACTTAAACCAAATTCCACAAACCATTTGCTAAATGAGAGATAAGGTGAAACACCTGTGCCTGTGGAGAGGACTTTTCCTTTCTTTCTGCTGGACAGAAGTTGGTTAAGAACACACGAATCCTGATCAAAAGATACACCTCTCTAAACTGACAGCACTGCAAAGGGAAAGCAAATGAATAAATGAGTACCAAGAGAAGCATTCATTTCCTCGAGTCCCTTCCTTTTAACCAAACTTGATGCTTTAGTGCCTCTGCCGGGATGCCAGTGCTGGCTTCCCTTTATGTCCCGTGTACTTGTATTTATTTTAATTTAATCTGGGACTAAGGACACTCAGCAACCCTTAATCCTCCCAACAACAAAGCAAGGGCACTAAGCCACCATGAAAAATAGTAATTAAAAAAAAAATTTTAAAAGGTAAAAGACACCCACTGATGCATTCCTTGGGGCAGTGCGGCTCTCTTTTCCTCCTGCAATAATCCAGCGAGATCCAAAAAGTAGGCAGGAGAAGCTGGATTACTTCCTTTAATAGCAGAAGTTAGAGCTGGGAGAGCCACGTTTAACCCATCGCCAGCCGGAGCAGGTTCCCTTCCCAGGGGTGAACAGCCCAGGCACGCCCCAGCCCTTACATACACACACACTCACAGACGCTCACACACGGCCCGAGTCTCGGGGCGCGCAGAGGGCAGCCCCCGGCAGGGCGGACAGCATGGGGAGCCCGCAGCGAGCAGCCCCAACAAAGCCCGGCAGGGACGAGGGCACACGGCTGCTGCCCCCACTGTCCCGGACACAGCGCTCTCCCAGCTCCAGCCAGCGCCCCGGCGCCGGAGCCTGCGAACGGGGAGGGCAAGGCGAGCCCTCCCTCCTAAAAACACGGAGGAAAAATAGATGGAGAAACAGACAGACAGACAGAAATACGAACAGGCAGGTCCTCCGGTAACACCCGTCTCTCCCCAGCCCAAGCAGCTGCCGCCAGTCCCCAGGCTCAGCCAAGAGCAACTGCAGCTGAAGAGCAGCGACAGACACGCACACCCCCTCGCTGCCACAAGTTACAAAAAAAAAAAATTCAAAATCCCCAAAAAACGCCACTAACAAAAAACTACAAGATAAAAGCACTTAAAAGGCGGCGAGGAAATTTTTAAAACATGAAAACCCAGCTCTTGCCTGCTTGCGAGCAAAAACTCCGGTGCGAAGCGGGGAGCGCACCCGGGGCAGCCGCCCACTGCTGCACCTTGCAGGGCAGAGCAGGAGCGCGACCGGCCGCTGTCACGGAGCGGCGCGGGGATGGGAGCGGGACACGGGCACAGCGCAGGCACGGTGCCGCGGCCGAGTCCCCGCGGCAGAAGTTTTCCCGAGTCGCGGCCGCAGCCCCCGGAGCCCCCGCGCACCGCCGAGTTTGCCCGGCGGAAAGTTTCTCCGCCATCGCCTCCGCGCCCCTCCCCGAGCCCCAGGAGGGTACGCACCGGCCGGCTCAGCTCCGGGCGCTGCCCCACCGCCTCCCGCGCTGGGTCTCCATGCCACCTTCGGCGCCGCCGGGCTGTGGCGAGAGGCGAGGAAGAAGGGCAGTGGGACGCTCCCTGCCCGGCGCCGCGCCGAGCTCAGCGCAGCCCAGCGCAGCCTGCCGGGAGCGCGGCCCGCGCCCGCCTCCCGCCCG